>KE371207.1:720231-730418 GCA_000418225.1 Zizania latifolia | reverse complement strand
TCCGTGTACCTGAGTCGCACGACAGCTCCGTCACGGTCGAGTCTTCTCTTCTTCTCATCTTCTTCACATCATATCCCCGGTTGACAAGTACTCATCACCTCATGGTGTCTACCATGACTCCTCAAGTTCTCATCAAGATGATGGAGATGAGTGTGTGTACAAGTTAGAGTTTCAAATTTTGATGCGGGAGCTTAATGCAAACATCATCAAGAGCAACCATGACAATGAGCATCGGCTGGAGAGGATAAAGAGGGGTATTGCTAGCCTTGTCACCAGGGTGAAAAACTTAGAGACACCGCCACCGAATGAGAGGTCAGCTGAGGAACTCGAGGCAAGAGGCATGAACCAAGAAGAATATGATCGGCCCCCTTCTGTTGGACATGACCCTCGTCGCCCCCGGTATCCACGTCGTTAAGGTATGGGAGGTAACAATGAACATAACCCTCGTGTTGATAATTCATATGCTAAGATTAAGTTCACCATACCATCTTTCTCTGGTACTTATGATGCGGAGGTGTATTTGAGTTGGGAAATGACAGTGGAACAAAAATTTAACTCCCATCTTGTACCCGAAGTTACCGCGTTAGACAAGCCACTAGCGAGTTTACTGATTTTGCTATTATTTGGTGGACTGAACTAATAAACGTAGGATTAGCGCCCGACACTTGGGATGGGTTAAAGAGAGCTATGCGTGGTAGATTTGTTCCCTCGACCTATAAACATGATATGCGTAAGAAATTATAATGTTTAAACCAAGGAAATAAATCTGTTGAGGATTACTACCAAGAGCTACAAATTGGAATGTTGCGTTGTGAGGTCGTTGAGGACGAAGAGGATAAAATGGCGAGATTCTTTGGTGGTTTAAGGAAAGAAATACAGGACATAGTTGACTATAAGGATTATAATTCTCTCAATAGGTTGTTTCATCTTGCTATATTGGCAGAAAAGGAATTGCAGGGACGATAGCCGAAGCCAAGAAGCAACTTCAACGACCCCCGATCTGTATCGGGGACAGTGAAATTGGCCCCAACTCCTGCACGGCCTGCTGCCCCCTACGTATCGAGGGCGCGTTCAGCTACACCACCATCAGCGCCGACACCAGCAGAGAAGAGTAAAACGACAACACCCCTAGTGCCGGCATAGAGTTCTACATCGGCGGCATCCTCAGGCCGATCCAGCAGCATCATCTGCCACAATTGCAAAGGGAAAGGCTATATTATGAGAGATTGTCCCAGCCAACGACAGACATTCATTGCTACCAAAGACGGTGGGTATGTTAGTGCTAGTGATATTGAGGATGAGTTTGCTACTGGCACTGACCATGCAGGTGATGAAGAGACCGATAGTGATGGAGGGGAGATTCTAGGTGCCACCGCCACAGAAAAATACCAGAGCTTGATTGTACAACGAGTGTTGAGCACTCAAGTGGAGCCATTGGACATGCTACAGCGACATAACTTATTCCAAATGTACCTCATCGTGAAGGATCGTCGTGTTCGTGTCATAATTGATGGAGGGAGCTGCAACAATTTGGTGAGCTTGGACCTGGTAGACAAGCTTGGGATAACCACACGTCCACATCCTCAACCCTACCACATTCAACGGTTCAACAGCAGTGGTAAGGTCAAGGTAACACAATCAGCGAGAGTGCCATTTTTCATCAGCTCATACCATGACTCTGCTGATTTTGATGTTGTACCTATGCAAGCTTGCTCACTTTTATTGGGTCGCCCTTGGGAATTTGATACCAATGCCACACATCATGGTAGGAGCAATAAATATACACTTATACACAAGGGAAAGAAAATTACCTTGCTTCCAATGACGCCTGCTGAAATTGTGCAATGTGAGAAAGGGAGTGCTGAGAAAAACAAGAAGGAGAGCGCACCACAATCTGAAAATCAGCAAGTAGCTAACTCTATTTTTCCACCTAAACGAGAAAGGATAGACAATAGCTCTAAGACTGGGAGCATTAAATTGAGGGGAGAAGTTATCCTGGCTACTAAATCTGATCTTGTTGATATTAATGACCTTGATTCTCCTTGCTATGCTTTCATATGCGAAGACGTTCTGTTTTCATTTGAGAATTCTTCCACTTCTTTGCCTCCTGCCGTCACTAACCTCTTGCAGGAATTTAAAGATGTGTTTCCAACGGAGATACCCCCGGGGTTGCCACCTATTCGGGGTATTGAGCATCAGATAGATTTGGTTCCTGGAGCGATATTGCCAAACCATGCAGCCTATAGGACCAACCCGGAGGAGACTAAAGAAATTCAACGACAAGTCCAAGATCTTCTAGACCAAGGGTATGTGCGAGAAAGTCTTAGCCCTTGTGCTGTCCCTATTCTTTTTGTTCCTAAGAAAGACGGTAGTTGGCGGATGTGTGTTGATTGTAGAGCCATCAACAATATTACCATACGATATCGTCACCCTATTCCTATGTTAGATGATATGCTTGACGAGTTAAGTGGCTCTACCATTTTCACAAAGATTGACTTGCGTAGTGGATACCACCAAATTAGGATGAAATTAGGAGATGAATGGAAAACAGCTTTCAAAACTAAGTTTGGACTATATGAGTGGCTAGTCATGCCTTTTGGGTTGACTAATACACCTAGTACTTTCATGCGTCTGATGAATGAAGTTTTGAGAGTTTTCATCGGGAAATTTGTGGTGGTTTACTTTAATGATATCTTGATATATAGCAAGTCTGATAATGAGCATTTGATTCACTCGCGTTCTGTTTTTAATGCATTGAGGGAAGCACACTTATTCGGTAATCTTGAAAAATGCACTTTTTGCACGAATCGTGTCTCTTTTCTCTGCTATGTTGTGACTCCACAGGGAATCGAGGTGGATGAAGCAAAGATTGAAGCCATTGAGAGCTGGCCGATTCCCCAAACCGTCACACAAGTAAGAAGCTTCCATGGACTTGCAGGTTTTATCCGCGGTTTGTGAAGGATTTCAGCATTATTGCTGCCCCACTCAACGAGCTGACAAAGAAGGGAGCTTCTTTCAGATGGGGCCCAGCGCAAGAACAAGCTTTTAACACGCTTAAAGAGAAACTAACTCATGCTCCGCTCCTCCAACTCCCTGACTTTGGAAGATCTTTGAACTTGAATGTGATGCTAGTAGGATTGGGATAGGAGGCGTACAGCTACAAGATGGTAAGCCCGTTGCTTACTTTAGTGAAAAACTACATGGCTCAAATCTGAATTACTCAACCTACGATAAGGAGTTGTATGCCTTAGTTCGGGTGTTAGAGACGTGGCAACATTATCTTTGGCATAGAGAGTTTATCATTCATTCTGATCATGAGTCTTTAAAACATATCCGCAGCCAAGCAAAGTTGAACAAGCGACACGCAAAATGGGTTGAATTCATAGAGTCATTCCCATATATCATTAAACATAAGTGAGGTAAAGATAATGTCATAGCTGATGCTTTATCTAGGCGTTACTCTATGTTATCTCAACTTGATCACAAGATATTTGGCCTAGAGACACTAAAGGATTTATATGCCACTGATTTGGATTTCAAAGATGCTTTTGTCAATTGCAAAGAGGGTCGAACTTGGCATAAGTATGTGCTGAATGAAGGATTATTATATCGTGCTAACAAGCTATGCATCCCAGCTAGCTCCATTCGCCTTTTGTTCTTACAGGAAGCTCATGGAGGAGGCTTGATGGGACATTTTGGAGCAAAGAAAACCGAGGACGTGCTGTTCACGCATTTCTTTTGGCCAAGGATGCGGCGAGATGTCGAGCGATACGTCTCACGCTGCACTACTTGTAACAAAGCTAAGTCACGCTTAAACCCGTTCGGACTTTATATGCCTCTCCCTGTTCCTAGCATTCCTTGGGGGGATATATCCATGGACTTTGTTTTAGGTTTACCTAAGACTAAGAAGGGAAAGGATAGTATATTTGTGGTGGTAGATCGATTTTCTAAAATGGCACATTTTATACCTTGTCATAAGAGCGATGATGCTACAAACATTGCTGATTTATTTTTCAGGGAAATCGTTCGCCTTCATGGATTGCCCAATACCATCATCTCCGACCGAGATGCGAAGTTCTTGAGCCACTTTTGGAGAAGCTTATGGAACAAGTTAGGAACCAAGCTGTTATTCTCCACCACCTGCCACCCTCAAACTGATGGACAAACCGAGGTAGTTAATCGTACATTATCCACCCTGTTGAGCACCATTTTGAAGAAGAATTTAAAGATGTGGGAAGAGTGTTTACCTCATGTGGAGTTTGCTTATAATCGATCGGTACATTCTACTACCAAGGTGAGCCCTTTCCAGGTTGTCTATGGATTTAATCCACGTGCACCCATTGATCTTTTACCTTTGCCTACTTCTGAACATTTACATTTAGATGTGGAGACACGAGCTGAACTTATTCTGAAACTACATGCCAAAACTAATGAATACATTGAAAAGATGACAGAAAAGTTTAAAATTGCTGGTAGTAAAGGTAGGAGGTATGTAACATTTGAGATTGGTGATCTTGTTTGGTTACACTTGCGCAAAGAGAGATTTCCAGAATTGAAAAAGTCTAAGTTGATGCCTCGAGCTGATGGTCCTTTCAGGATAATTAAGAAAATTAATGACAATGCATACAAGCTTGAATTACCTGCAGATTTTGGGGTTAGTCCCACCTTTAACGTTTCAGATTTGAAGCCTTACTTGGGGCATGAAGATGAGTTCGAGTCGAGGACGACTCCAATTCAAGAGGGGGAGAATGATGAGGACATCGTCCACAATGATAGAGACATTCCTCACTATATAATTCTAGGACCAATCACTCGCTCACGTGCCCGAAGGCTTCATTATGAGTTGCATTCTTTTCTTACTATCCATACTGATATGAATAGGTATGGAATGCTATTTATGGGTGATATTTTGATCCTTAGGAACCATGGCAACGATAAGGAACTATCGGCCAGAATGCGCGAGCAGACCAACCAATCGGCCGATGAAGAGGAGCGTAAAGCCAAGCCAACAGTGGACAAGGACCTATCGGTCGGGACGCTCGAGCTATCGGCCAGGGTACCCGAGCAAATCGGCCAATCGGCCGATCCCGACCTTCGATCGGCCGATCCCGACCCTGACTCCGATCCCGACCCCGACTCCAACTCCGACATATCGGCCAGGACGCCCGAGCAGACCGACCAATCGGACCCCGATCCCGATCTCGACTCCGACCTTGACATTGACCTATCGGCCGACCTCAACTCCAACCCCGTCACCGACCTATCGACCGACCCTGATACCGACCTCGACCAACAATCGGCCTACTCTTGACCATCTCTCGATGAAGATACTCGAACCTGTTCAGAATCAGAGTCCTGCAAGGGTAGGGCCCATTTTCCGTTGGGATCCGGCCCATGTCATACAAGGCAACTGCGCCCTGTGAACTCTATAAATAGGCACCTGCCGCCAATGTTAGAGTTGGGTTTTGCTTAGATTATTCTGCTGTTGCAGTTTCGCCGTGTATCGGTTGGTAGAACCCCAAACTTCGAATACCTCCACTATTATCAGCAATTTCAGATTGCGTCTACCTCGTTCTTGCTTGTGTTCTTGATTCGCAAGCAGGGATAAGCCTTCTTGGCGAGGTCAATCACGTTCGCGCGTGGTTGATAACCAACGGAGCGGTGGTGTAGCGGTTGCTGGTTTTGGATCGGTGCTGATTTGAAGCCGGACCGTCAACGTCGAGATCTCCACAAATCGTGTTTACCCTCCTGACAGAAGATCGGGCACCCCCGTGCGTATCACATTTATCCTCAATGGTTTTAATACCATCGGGTGGATTAACCAAGTTCCAAACTTGATTGGTGTTCATGGATTTAAGCTCGGATCTCATGGCTCCAAGCCATTTTTTAGAGTCTGGTCCCACCATCGCTTTTCATAGGTCTTGGGCTCATCATTGTCTAACAACAATATATCCCAATCTTGAGTGGTTGAGAACATGAACCTCTCAGGTGCATGCCGAGACCTTTCTAACTTACATGGTACAACAGGTTCTTTAACACCTTGATTATCCTGTTGAGGTTCAATGGGAGTTGAAACATTTTCAAGTGTTTCTCGAACTTCTTCGAGATGCACCGAGCTCCCACTAACTCTCCTCGAGAGAAACTATTTCTTCAAGAAATGTTAGTGATGAGGACATCACCGCTAAAGATACATCCACACTTGATTACCAAGGACCGATGACTCGTGCTCGAGTTCGTCAACTTAATTGTCAGGTGAATTCGTTCCTCGTTAATCAAGCAAGTTCTCCTATGAATGGAATACTACTAAGTTCCGGTTATGATTGTATTTTACTTAGGAACATGGGAGAAGACCATCGGCCATCGGACACCGACCATCTGATGAGGACATCCCTGGTCAGGATATAGCCATAATACAAACAAAGGTGCATGCTTTCTATATTCGATTTACATTTTACATATTTGAGAAAAGGTTGCTGCACAATAAATTGTTGATTTTAATTACAGAAATACTTACATGGATCAACACAAGGGATGCTATTATATTATGCTTAGGAATGAAGGAAAAGCAGATGAAAACTGAACAAATTCAAGCTAGGAAAGTCTGCCACATTAAGAAGCAGGCAGACTACATTAAAAGTGCCATAACTTTGGAATCCCTTCACCAAATGAAATGTTCGGATACTTGTTGGAAAGCTGGGAATGTCTACATGGAAGATAATATATTTATTCCTCCGAAAATCTCAGCCATGGCACAAGAATCGCTGTATTAATTCTGTTTCCTTTTTCTAATCAATCTATTTAGGAAATAATAATCATTGTATTAATTTTGTTTCCTGATTTCTAGTCAATCTGTTTAGGAAATAATGAGTAGTTTCTATATGTAATAAGTTTCCAAATGTTGGGGACATCCCTAGGGCTATAAATACCCCTAGAGACTTCAGTTGTAGATCAGTTTTGGTTGAATACAAAGTTTAGCTTTGCTACTTTGCCAGTTGAAGCCGTGGTCGGTTAGATCGCCGTTTCGCTGCCCCAGAACTCACCCTTTCTGTATCCCTACGAAAATAGTGTGAGTGCACACTTGTTTATCTTGTTCTTGCTAGTTCTTCGATTGCTTGCAGGAACAAATACCCTCGTGGTTGGGTTGATCGTGCTGCCGCAAGGACACGGCAACCTCCGGAGTTGGTGTATCGATCGCTAAGGCGCAACGTCCGTGTGGGGTTGTAGTCGGGTCGCCAACGTCTCTCCGTCCTCAATCGAAGCTATCCCTCTCACCAAAAGATCGGGACACCCTCGCCCCCATCAAGTGGTATCAGAGCTTTCGTCGCTCGGTGAGAGATCTCTATATCGTATTTTTTACGTTCAGTCCAGAAAATCCCAAAAAAATACACCTTTGCCTAGCCAATCTTGTGCCTTCTGCTAGTACTACTTAGTTCTGGTTTGTTGAGTTTTCGGTTCCATCGTTATGTCAAGTTGCTGGTCTTAGCGTCTGGTTCGTTTAAAGTTTCGAGTTCTTGTCACCTTTTTACCACCGTGTTGGGTCTGTTTACAAAGTGTTTAGGGTGTTTTTATCCCTTAATTTTGAGTAAAAATCAAGTTGGTTTTGGATTTTGTTTAGTGGAATTCGAGTAGGTTTCAGGCAAATCTGTTCAGGTGTTAATAAAACTACCATATCTTGGACATGCAAACTCGGATTGGAAAGTTTTGGTACTTTTTGGAAAGTTCACAACGAGATCTTCAATTTCCCTTTTAGAGTCATCATCAGATTCGGTCATTTACATTCTGTTTTTGGCTGAACAAAGTTTGTAACTTCTGCTGTGAGATTGTGTATGCTGATGTGGTCATTTGCTGTTCTTTGAAAAAGGAGAAAAAAACAAAAGGCAGAAGGTGCTCAAAAAAAAAGCCGCACCAAAAAAAAGAGAGAAGAAAAAAATAGAAAGAAAAAAAGTGGAGAAAGAAAACGTGTGAGAAAGAGGAGGAAAACTAGTTTTACCTTTGTCAGTTTGGTGGTATCGTTTGTGTCTAGGCTCGCGTCTCTAGTACGTACTAGCCTAGGACCAGTACAGTACAGACTTTGAACAATTATTCAACTTACATTGACTAATGTGGTTCTAGTATTTCCTTTGTTAGTATCTTATCCCACCTATAGCTCCACATACTCTCGGCTACTACTCTACGAGACTAGCAACAAAGCATTGATACACCTTTCTCCAGAAGTTGTTTGTGTTTGTGATTGCCATCACCTCCAGTCTTGCTTGGTAAGAACTTGTAAGAGCTTGATACAGGCTTGAGCGAGTGTGATTTTTGTGCCTCCACAACCTAGTAGTTAATAGGAGCGTACATATTTTTTTTGTATGTTTCTTGTCTACTACTGATCATGACAGGGATACACAAGGAGATAGGATATAGTGAAGCTCAATATCGACACATAAGGGACCAAAATAATAAATATGAGGTATGTGATGATGTTCTCGCTAGATTCATATGTATATTACCTCGTTTTGAAGGAAAGTATGATCCTCATGCATATATTCAGTGGGAGCTAGCTGTTTCTAATGAATTTAAAAATCAAAACTTGTCTGAAAAAGAAAAGGTTATGGCTGCCTCTAGAGTGTTAGTTAAGGATGCTGCATATCATTGGAAACATCTTTGCAAACATAATAAAATACCTCAATCTTGGAAAGACTTAAAACAATATTTGAGAGATGCTTATGTTCCATCATATTATGCTGACATTCTATTAAAGAAACTACAATCTTTAAAACAAGATAGCAAAAGCGTTACCTCATACTATCATGATATGAATGCTTGTTTATTACGTTGTGGTTTGGATGAATGTGAAGAGGCTACAGAACAAAGGTTTTTACGTGGGCTTAACAAAGAAATTCAAGAAATGCTTGTACATGAAACATATAACTCTCTCTCGCAATTGTTTGAACTTGCATGTGGAGCTGAAAATCAGATTGCTATTGATTTAGAGGAGACACCATTTGGTGTGCCTTCTAGTGCTACTGACCTTGGACAGGAAAAGGAGAGCAAGTATACACTTACATCACCAGAGAAGTTTTTGCAAGGTAATATAGGTGCTGAAATTAATCAAGGTGAGTGTTCTCTTGATAAAACACAATTGTCCACTATTCATGCTATTATAGAGCAACCATTAGAGAAATCTTTTGCTAACATTCCTTTGTTACAAGATGATTTGCATGATACTCCTTGTAATAAAGAAGAGTTGCGTGTTAATGCCTCACTTATATCTATGCCACGACTATTGAGTGAATATGATGATTTTAATAGTAAACTTTTAAGTGCTGATTTGAAACATGTCATTCATATTACTAATGAAAATGAAGAATGCAAGCTGTTATCTTCTTTAAACACGTGGGGATATATTGAATTTACCGATCTTTGTGAACTCACTTGTTTAAAGAAGAAATTATTTGCACGGTCTAATTTGCTATGTCCTGCCAATACTATTTTTCATATATTTGGCACATCTCGTAAGCAAGACATATTCTTTGTGCATAGAGTTTACATATGTTCAGATTTGAAACTACATGTAAAGCCTAAAAATAATAATCTTGAGCAAGGTGTTTTAACTAATCCTATTATCTCGAGACGCTCTTGTTTTGATTTAAATACACAGGTTTGTTTTCAAGAAGGAGAGCCTTGTGGTCTACTTAGCAATGCCATAATTCCTACTCCAATGTCTAAAAGTACAGATTCGATGTCATTGGTTCAAACAAAGGATTTGGTGAGTTGGTTTTCTCCAATTCCCCACATGTTTAAAGAACAAGAGATACTGCACAATAATGGTTCTTTTGCTAGAAGCTACATTGATCATGAACACAAGAACAAACCGAGGACGGTTTGCAGCCAAGAAGGAGAGAATGATGAGGACATCCCTGGTCAGGATATAGCCATAATATAAACAAAGGTGCATGCTTTCTATATTCGATTTACATTTTACATATTTGAGAAAAGGTTGCTGCACAATAAATTGTTGTAGGACCGAAAAGGCGACCACAGGGGGGTGAATGGGCGCAAATTAAAAACGCAGTGGAAAATACAAATACTCCCAAAACTTCAAACAATGAGAATATCAGCCTTGCAAGTGACTCAAGAAAGCTCAGCACAAGATTGTGCGATAAAGATCACACCAGGCAAGCTGATATCTCAAAAACCTCCTC
>KE371207.1:701244-713761 GCA_000418225.1 Zizania latifolia | reverse complement strand
ATCCAGAACTGTACTTAGATTGGGAAATGACAGTAGAGCAAAAATTTAGTTCCCATCTAGTCCCAGAGCAACATCGGGTTAGACAAGCCACTAGTGAATTCAAGGACTTTGCTATTATCTGGTGGAATGAATTAGTAAAATCTAGATTAGAACCTGATACATGCGATAGGTTGAAGAGAGCTATGCATGGTAGATTTGTTCCTCCATCATACAAACGGGATTTGAGAAAGAAATTGCAACGCTTAGACCAGGGTAATAAGTCGGTTGAGGAGTATTACCAAGAACTACAAATAGGTATGTTGCGTTGTGAGGTAGAAGAAGATGAGGAGGATAAGATGTCTCGTTTCTAGGGGGGTTGAGAAGAGAAATTCAGGATATAGTTGACTACAAAGAATATAATTTCATTAACAGATTGTTCCATCTTGCTATGTTGGCTGAGAAAGAATTGCAGGGAAGGCAACCGAGGTCAAGAGACAATGTCAGAAATACGACCGCATCGAGGCCACCCTTGGGATACAACAAGACTACGCCAAGCACCTCATTTTGGCCTGCTGCCCCCTCCTCTGACAGGGCGCGTTCAGCAGCAACCCCGACAACCAAACAAGCAACCGAGCTAGCCAAATCAGCTATTGGCCGACCACCGATCCCTATCGGCCGATCACCGACTAAGACACCACCGATTGGAAATCCCATAGTTCAGTCGGGAGACGGATTCCAGACTGAGTTGAGTCAGAGTCATATTAGGTTATTCGAGTCAGTCGTAGGGTTAGGGTTTATTTTTGAGTCCTACTAGGTTACGGCCCACATTATAAATGGTATCTCACGTCTTGTAAACCTTATAAATAGATGACCGCCGTCATTGTTAGGATTTGGGTTTTGCTTAGATTATTCTGCCTTTGTAGTTTCGCCGTAGATCGGTTTGTAGAACCCCAAACTTCGAGTTCTTCAGATTAATATCAGCAATCCAGATTGCGTTTACCTTGTTCTTGCAAAGTTCTTCGATTGATTTGCATGACCAAACCTTCGTGGTGAGGTCGACTACGTGAGAGCGTGGTTGATAATGACTAGACGAGAGGGTGTAGCGATTGCAAGGTTCCGATCGTTGACCAGAAGCCTTAAAACGTCAACGTCCACTCGTCGCCTCAATCGAACCTATCGGAAGATCGGGCCACAAATCGCACCCCGGTGCACTTCAGTTAGGCAACAAACACTTTGCCAGGCTCTTTGTTAAAGAAACAATATCCTTTGGTTTCCCGAGGATGCTCGATAAAGAAGCACTTGTCGGATTTAGGAGTAAGCTTATCGGACTGTAAATGCTTTACATAAGCATCACAACCCCAAATTTTAAGAAAAGACAGATTAGGATGACGTCCTGTTCATATATCATAAGGAGTCATTTCAACCGACTTTGATGGAACCCTATTAAGTGTGAAAGCAGCTATTTCAAGAGCATATCCCCAAAAGGATAATGGAAGATCATTTTGGCTCTCATCGATCGGACCATATTTAATAGGGTACGATTTCTCCTCTCGGACACCCTGTTCCACTAAGGTGTACCGCGTGGAGTCAATTGTGGAACAATTTCACAATCCTTTAGATGATTCCTAAATTCAAGGCTCAAGTATTCTCCTCCATGACCCGATCACAGAAATTTGATTGTCTTTCCTAAATTATTCTGTCCTTCATTATGGAATTCTTTGAATTTTTCAAAGGAATCCGACTTATGTCTTATTAGGTAGATATACCCATATTTACTAAAGTCGTCTGTAAAAGTTATGAAGTACTTAAAACCACCTCTAGCAATTGAGCTCATTGGTCTACATACATTAGTATGTATGAGTTCCAATAAGTCACTTGCCCTTTCACTTTGACTAATGAAAGATACCCTTGTCATCTTGCTGAGTAAACAAGATTCACATGTTTCAAATGATTTAAAATCAAAAGAGTCGAGAAGGCCATCTCTATGGAGCTTCTCCACACATCTCTCATTTATATGGCCTAGGCGACAATGCTAAATAAATGTGGGATTCAAATCATTAAGACATTGCCTTTTTTATTAATGTTATAGACATGAGTTTCTTCAGGATTTAAAACGTATAATCCATTCTCCAATGGAATATGACAATAGAACATATCTCCAAGATAGACTGAACAACTATTGTTCATTAATCTAAAGTCATAACCTTCTGCTTGCAAGCATGAAGCAGAAATTATGTTTTTACATAGAGTTGGAACATAATAACAATTATTTAATTGCAAAATTAATCCTGAAGGTAGAGATAATGGCATGGTGCTAACACCAACAGTAACAACTCTTGCTCTATTGCCCACACGAAGATCCACTTTGCCTCTAATGAAACTTCTACTTCTTCACAGACCCTGCAATGACTTGCAGATGTGAGCAACTGATCCCGTATTAAATACTCAAGAATCAGTAGATAAAGTAGCAAGATTGATTTCTATAACATCTATACCTGAAGCAGAAGTCATACTTCCCTTCTTCTTGAGATCCTCCGAGTACTTCTTACAGTTCCTCTTCCAATGATCTAGCTCCTTGCAGTAAAAGCGTACTGCATCTTGAGCCACCCTTTTCTTGTCCTTTTTGGTCTTGGAATTGGTCATGATCTCATCGGGAGTCAACTTCCTCTTGACCGCATATTTTTTCACACGGGGCTATTTCTTGCCTTTTTACAGCATCATCACATGATTGTTGTTTTTCTTAATGCTTTCCTTAGTGGTTTTCAGCATCCCATGCAGTTCAATCAAGGTTTTATCCATGCTATTCATATGATAATTGAGTATGAACGGTTCAAAAGTCGATGACAGGAATTGAAGAATCAGATCAGTAGCCAACTCTTGACTAAGGGAAAGCCTAGGTTTTCTAGACTCTCAATATAACCAATCATCTTGATTACATAGGGACTGACGGGATTCCCTTCAGCAAGCCTGTACACAAATAAGGATTTTGAGGTGTTGAACCTCTTGACCCTCGCTTGGTTCTCAAACATGCCACGCAGACCCACAATAATATTATAAGCATCTGTATTCTCATATTGCTTCTAAAGCTCAGAGAACATTGTGGCAAGCATGAGACAGCTCACATCAAAGAAATCATTAGTGTGCTTCTCGTAAGCATGCCGTGCAGTTACAGTAGCATTATCAGGCAAGTCATCAGGATAGGGATTTTTAAGAACATACTCTTTTCTTTCTTGTTTAAGAACAATTCTCAAATTTCTATACCAATCCATAAGGTTTGTTCCATTAAGCTTTTCTTTCTTAAGGATAGATCGCAAATTAAAAGAACTGGACGTGGTAGAGGCTGACATAATCTACAACATAAGGTATACAAAGTTTAGCACATATGTTTATGTTAATATTTCATTAAACTATTTAACAAAAGATTCTCCCACTATGCTTTTGGAAACCAAAACCTCCCTCTCGGTTACATAGCGGGTCAGGATCCTCATTTAACTAATTCCTAGTGAGCTTTGACATCACTGCTAGAAATTAATGACACGGGGTAAACAACACCTTGCTAATCACATCTCCATGTGACTCCTATTTATTGGGTTAGCATCTCCATGCTCTGGCCCCAACCTGATGCCCTAAGGTCCAAAACTGTTTTGATAAACTTATTAAGCAAACCAAAGCTTCCGCATATAGATGTCCAACATCTATCCTAACTTGTAATGGTAATCACCGGCACTCTGCTTTGGCAGACCCACCAAACGATGCACATTACCGTGTTAGGTGTAGCAATTGGAAATGCATCAAAAACTTAATTTTTCTGAGGGATTCTATTCTATCATGACAAAATATCAAACATGATATAGCATGAAAATAGATAAAAGACATCACAGATAAATATTTTTAACTATGAATTAGTATGACCCATATGGTGATCTCCATCTCCATATTGATGTAGATGATCTCCATCCTCCACATCATTCCTCCAGGCCATCATACTTGATATCCTATAATATTATATCTAGGCTACCATAGCTAGAAACAAAAGATTACATATCAAGCACCTAGTCCGACACGCAGGTTAGCAAATACAGCAGAGACGACTATCACATAGCCGAATATCATGGCATGCAAGCCATGCATAAGAGTTACATACATCACATACATCTCTTATAAATTATATAGGGCCATACCATTTACATCATTCTCTATAAAAATAAGTTAGACGTAGAATTACATTCTAGCTAACGATGTGAACTAGGACGCTATATAAGGCGCACACACACGGTGGTCCCGCTAGCTGGTTAGTGGGCGGGGGGTCTTGGGGGATGACGCCCTCTCGTGGGTTGCAGGGCAGCGCCCTATCCACCAGCGAAAATCATAGATTCGATCTATGAACTTTCTATGGAAAAACTGCTCGGGACAAACAATTTACCCCGATCTGAGATAACCTCTTAGGAATCAGTTTTGCTTTAGTCGATAAGGTTAGCCAGGTGGTTGGGCGATGCGCTCGGGGACTCCGCGATAGTGGTCAGGAAGACCAGTTGGGAGGCGTTTGAGGCGGTCGGATCGGTAACCTACTTGGATCAGAACATGTGATTGCATCCAATACAACAACTTATCCGATTTAAGTGTTATGGTCCAATCTGCAACTACCCCAAAAACCAATTGATCTTATCAACCTTTGTTGCCAATCGATTCATCACATGAATCGATCGACCTAAACTATAACAGATCCAATCTACTACGTCCGTATATCCACTATATGCACCGATCTAGATCATAGTCTACACAAGATGGTTCTGATACCACTGTTGGGGAATGTGGAGGCTACGCTAATAAAAATAAAATTTTCTACCATGCACACTAGGATATCTTGCTAGAGAGGGACCATAGATCATTACCTCAGTCATGTAGTGCAGCGGAAGGAGAGTTGGAGTAGCGAGCCGATCCAACTCGAGTGTGCCGATGTGGTCAAGAAGCCGATGAGCGTCCTCGCGAACTCCTGAGAATTTCTCTCGAGGACTCCTCCTTCAAGCCAATGGCAGTCGTTGAGAAGCAGCCGATGACACCGCTGATCTGATCAGCGACGCTGATACCAATGCGAAGCAAGATAGCAATGCCTCTACTGGTATCCACACATCTAGGGTAGGAACACCGGCCGATGGTGTACTAGCACTTGGACAGTCGGCGAGATGGTTAGGCTCTCGAGACGTGGTGGCTAGGGTTTGCTCTCGGTGGCTAACAACTTTGCATGAGGATCGCATCAACATGCGAGGCAAAAGCTCTCCTTCCCTGCGCCCTACACCCTCATATATATAGACGTCCTAACTTGGGCCCTCCTAGGCCCAACCAAGACTCTACTCGAATCCCTATCCGATCTGTTCGGATCTCCATCCAAACCGTTAGGATCTTTATCCATATTGAGCCCAATTAGAATCCTATTCGAATCTAATGTTTCAACCCGTTAAGTGTGTGACCCTGTAGGTTCACGTATAGTTTGGTTAACATATGGAAACTCCTTTTCATACTCCATTAACAGTGGCCTCTAGCAAAGCATATTATCCCAAGTATACGTAAAGATCATATCGGCTGAACCTTGTAATGTTCCATATGTACATGTCCCTTTGCCTCACGATGTTGATTGAGCACAAGGTGAGATTTGTTCCATCCAATCAATAGCTCGATTCCTCTCTCAATCTCTGTATTGGATTATAACTTTGTGATTAATGCTTTAATCACGTCGGCATGGCCATGCACTTCCATAATCCATTATATCGAGGGGCCCAGAGATATCTCTTCTATTAAGGAGGGGTAAATCCCATCTTGATCATACACATCCCACTACATATTTTATGATAGACCTGACGACTACTTTTATAACTACCTAGTTGTGAAATAGCGTTTGGTAGTCCCAAAGTAAGCCACTACGCATGTTGGAAAGCATGGAGATCTCAGGTCTAAGGACTTTACATAAACACTACCGAGACCTACTGATGACACATCAATTCTCAACAGTGTCTCGTAGCGAGTCTATCCCACATATGTTCTCTAACATATGTTCATGTTATTGAGTTGGTATCTCCGTACCTATAATCCATGAGACATGATCATCAATCAATATACATGCTGATCTCAGTCACATCCGTTCCACATATGACTTAAACTGATCAGGGATCATTTAGAAATAGTCATATTATGAGTCTCATGAACAAGTCACGTACTTGTTGATCTATAATGATAATATATTTCAAGGAACAGAACGATATTTTATAAACATAATATGCCTCATACAACATCTCCATGTTGACTCTAAGGACATAATGCTAACATCAAGAAATGTGCGGTTAAGAGGAATTGATTCCCGATGAGATCGTGAGCAATTCTAAGACCAAAAAGGACAAGAAAGGGGTGGCTCAAGATGTAGTATGCTTTTACTGTAAGGAGTCAGGTCATTAGAAGTGAAACTACAAGAAGTACTTGGAAGATCTCAAGATGAAGGGAAGTACGACTTCCGCTTCAGGTATAAATGTTATAGAAATCAATCTTGCTACTTCATCTTCTGATTCTTGGGTATTTGATACCGGATCAGTTGCTCACATCTGTAACTCATTGCAGAGTTTGAGAAGAAGTAGAAGTTTGATTAGAGTCAAAGTGGATCTTTATGTGGGCAATCTAGCAAGAGTTACTGCGGTTACCGTCAGCACCATGCCATTGTATCTACCTTCAAGATTAGTTTTAGAATTAAATAATTGTTATTGTGTTCCAACTCTATATAAAAATGTAATTTCTGCTTCATGCTTGCAAGCAGAAGGTTATGACTCTAAGATAGACTGAACAATTTCTATTGGAGAATGGATTATACGTTTTAAATGCTGAAGAAACTCATGACTATAACTTTAATAAAAAAGGCAACGTCTTAATGATTTGAATCCCATATTTATTTTGCATTATCGGCTAGGCCATATAAATGAGAGATGCATGGAGAAGCTCTATAAAGATAGTCTTCTCGACTCTATTGATTTTGAATCATTTGAGACATGTGAATCTTGTTTACTGGGCAAAAGGACAAAGGCATTTTTCATGGGTCAAAGTGAGAGGGTAAGTGACTTGTTGGCACTCATACATACTGATGTGTGTGGACCAATGAGTTCAGTAGCCAAAGGTGGTTTTTAGTACTTCATAAGTTTTACCGATGACTTTAGAAGATATGGATATATCTATCTAATGAGGCATAAGTCGGAGTCCTTTAAAAAGTTCAAAGAATTCTAGAATAAAGTACAAAATTATTTGGGAAAGACAATCAAGTTTTTACGATCGGATCGTGGAGGAGAATACTTGAGCCTTGAGTTTGGTAATCATCTAAAGGATTGCAGAATTGTTCCACAATTGACTCCACCTAGAACACCTCAGTGGAATGGGGTTTCCGAGCAGAGAAATCACACCTTATTAGATATGGTTCGATCAATGATGAGCCAAAGTGATATTCCATTATCCTTTTAGGGATATTCTCTTGAAACTGCCGCTTTTACACTAAATAGGGTTCCATCAAAGTCGGTTGAAAAGACTCCATATGAGATATGGACAGGACAACATCCTAATCTGTCTTTTCTTAAAATTTGGGGTTGTAAAGCTTATGTAAAACGTTTACAGTCCGATAAGCTTACTCATAAATCCGCCACGTGGTTCTTTATCTGGTATCCTTGGGAAACCAAAGGATATTATTTCTATAATAGGGACCTCGACAAAGTGTTTGTCGCCTGACATAGTGTATTCTTGGAGAAAGAGTTTCTCTCGAGAAGGGTTAGTGGGAGCTCAGTGCATCTCGAAGAAGTTCTAAAAATATCTGAAGAACATGTTGAAGAACCACAACAAGATAATCAAGGTGCTGAAAAAACATATTGCATCACGTAGGTCAGAGATGGTATGGCATGCACCTGAGAGGTTCATGTTCTTAACCACTCAGGAACGGGATATATTGTTGTTAGACAATGATGAGCCCAAGACCTATGAAAAGCGATGGTGGCATCAGACTATGAAAAATGTCTTGGAGCCATCAGATCCGAGCTTGAATCCATGAACACCAATCGAGTTTAAAACTTGGTTGATCCATCCGATGGTGAGAAAACCATCGAGTGTAAATGGATTTTTAAGAAGAAGATAGACATAGATGGAAATGTTCACATCTATAAAGCGCGATTGGTGGCGAAAGGTTTCAAACAGATTCAAGGTGTTGATTATGATGAAACCTTTTCGCCCGTCACAATGCTAAAGTCTATTCGGATCATTCTAGCGTTTGCTATATATTTTAAATATGAAATATTTCAGATGGATGTCAAAATAGCTTTCCTTAATGGAAATCTGAGTGAGGATGTGTACATGACATAGCCGACCAATTTTGTCGATCCACAATTAGTTGGAAAGGTATGCAAACTGCAGAAATCTACTTATGGGTTGAAGCAGGCATCTCGGAGTTAGAACATTCATTTTGATGATGTGATCAAAGGGTTTGGTTGCATGAAAAACGAAGAAGAGCCTTGTATTTACAAGAAGGCTAGTGGGAGTGCACTTGTATTTGTGATCTTGTATGTGGATGATATATTACTGATTAGAAATGATATACCTATGCTGGAGTCTGTTAAGTCTTCATTGAAAAGTAGTTTCTCTGTGAACGACTTAGGAGAAGCAGCATATATTCTAGGTATTAAGATCTATAGAGATAGATCGAGAAGGCTAATTGGATTATGCCAGGATACATATATTGACAAGGTATTGAAGAGGTTCAACATACAGAATTCCAAGAAAGGTTTTGTTGGTGTAATATAGAACTACGCAACATGTTTAAGTGTTTAAGAACTTTGAAGGATTCACAGAATAAACCAGGGTTCGAACAGTGCTCTAGGCCTCCGAAAGGATAATAACCTCCTAGTAAGAGTAGTATTGTTTTATAGTCCGAGAGTTCGATCCACCCCTACCTTGCAAGGGGGGTATTTATAGGTACAATTACGATGTGGTAATACAAAATTACCCCCTACTTGTAACTGACTATTACAGCATGAATAGTGATTTTACATAGGGATAGTTTCGTCACCCTCCGTATGAACGAACCTGGCTTTATGTCTTGTCGGAGGGGATAGGAATACCACGGTTTCGAAGTTCTGCGACAGGTGGTCTCGGAGGCTTCGCACATAGCAAGCCGAAGGGGGCTTCGTCAAGAGCTTGAACGGAGCCTTAATTCGTACCTCCGAAGGTGGCTTCGCAATCACTATCATCGGAGCCCTGTTAGAGTAAATCAATTTACCCTAATAGTAGCCCATTGCATGTAGCCTTTCTACCGAAGGGGTAAAGTGCACCCTCGACGCATGACAGTTTCTTGTGTCTTTTTTCGGAGCCCAAGGCTTCGAGGCTTAAAACTTCGAAGCCTAAAGCTCTAACTGCCATTATTAAAAGTGAATCCGCTTCGATCATTAAATGCCTGGCAGAAGCCGATGGGACGCCCTCGGAACTTCAACTGACACCTAGCGTGGCAAACAGTCCGAAAATGAACCGTCACGGAACAGGGGCGCGCTGCCCTATTTTACCTTTTCCCCACCTATCATAGATTCCGGAAGGTGCTCGCGGGGTGGTAAAAGATGGCTTCGGGCAGAGCGCCGTGCACTTCTTACTGCCTATATAAGCTTCTTTTGCTCCCCGGGGCTCATTACACCCTCCAACATCCGTAGCCCTTGCTCTTGATTTCTCCTCATTCCGAGCCCCTAGCTCCTACTCTCGGAGCCCTTAGCTTTTCTAGCCTCCGTCCTCCCCTTCGCTCAGACTTCAACCCAATTTGCGAAGATGCCAAAGAAAGCTTCAGTGGCGAGAAGCCTCTCTTCGGGCGGAGGGTCCAGCTCTATGCAGGCCCAAGCAGCGGCAGCGGCGGTGACGACAGCAAAAGCGGTGGCGAAGCACTATGGGCCATTCGACCTCCGACCTCCATCGGAGAAGTTTGAACAGACCCTAGAGCTAAAGAAGACGAGGTCCACCTTGGACTCCGCCAATGAGGCCTGCGCCGGGAAGGTCCTCAAAAAGGTTAACCTCCGCGTCAGGAAGAATGATGTCATTCTCGCCCCTCGAGCTGACGAAGCAGTGGTCTTCGAGGCCTTTTTTGAGGTGGGGCTCGGGATCCCCACGGAGACGCTACTAGGCGAGGTGCTACAGAAGTATAATCTAGAGCTCCCCCAATTATCTCCGAATGCCGTGACCTAGCTGGCCATCTTCGAATGGGCCATGAGGGCGGAGGGGTGCGAGGGCCGTGCGGACGTCTTCATGGCTCTTCATGACACCAATTGACAGCCCAAGAAGCGGACCTGCGAAGATAGAGCCATCAGGGCCTTGGCCTTCGGCAGCGTCAACTTCCAGCTCCGCAAGGAATTCGGCGACTCCTACCCGATGAGGGCCTCGAATGACCGCTGATACTCGAGGTGGGACCAACACTTGTTCTACATCACCGTGGGAGCGGACTCCTTCCTTCGCAGCACCAACGCCCTCATCTCGTACCGCCGCCAAGCCCAAGTGACAGCGGACTCCGCCACCATCAAATCCCGAGTCTAGCTGCTACAGAGGGTGGCCCACAAGATGAGCATGAGGGATCTGGCGGAGGAGTCCATAACCCTCCAGGTCAGCCCCCTCAGGCGCATGTGGTCGAAGAGCCTATTCCAAGACTCCGCAGAGGGCGAACTGAAGGAGATCCCTTCAGAATTCCTCGGTAAGACTCCGAATCATAGCCTCTAGGTCTTAAGTACTTAGCTTAGCAATCCTAACTGTTGGACTCCACTGTATTGTAGACCAGCGGAACATGCTGACGCCGGAGGCGGCTGTTAGGGCGGCGGAGCACGTCGTTGGCGCTCCAACCGTAGATGAACGAAGCCGGCGCCTCGCCCTAGTTGGGATCTAGGAGAGGTACAACCGGGTATGGGCCTGGCTAGGGACCGACGAGGTGCTGGTGCTCCTAGAGCTCCTAGACCCTATGATACGCACGGGGGTGCCTGATCTTCCGTCAGGAGGGTAAACATGATTTGTGGAGATCTCGACGTTGACGGTCCAGCTTCAAATCAGCACCGATCCAAAACCAGCAACCGCTAC
Organism: Zizania latifolia; assembly: GCA_000418225.1. Taxonomy (NCBI): domain Eukaryota; kingdom Viridiplantae; phylum Streptophyta; class Magnoliopsida; order Poales; family Poaceae; genus Zizania; species Zizania latifolia. Next base: position 702,673 of record KE371207.1, on the reverse strand, counting down.
ACCACCGCTCCATTGGTTATCAACCACGCGTGAACGTGATTGACCTCGCCAAGAAGGCTTATCCCTGCTTGCGAATCGAGAACACAAGCAAGAACGAGGTAGACACAATCTGAAATTGCTGATAATAGTGGAGGTATTCGAAGTTTGGGGTTCTACAAACTGATACATGGTGAAACTGCAACAGCAGAATAATCTAAGCAAAACCCAACCCTAACATTGGCGGCGGGTGCCTATTTATAGGGTTCACAGGGCGCATTTGCCTTCTATGACATGGACCGGATCCCAATGGAATATGGGCCCTACCTTTGTAGGACTCTGATTCTGAACAGGTTCGAGTATCTTCAACGAGAGATGGTTAAGAGTAGGCCAATTGTTGGTCGAGGTCGGCATCGGGGTCGGCCGATAGGTCGATGTTAGGGTCGGAGTCAGGATCGGGATCGAGGTCCGATTGGTCAGTCTGCTCGAGCGTCCTGGCCAATATGTCAGAGTTGGAGTCGTAATCGGAGTAGGGGTCGGGATCGGCCGATTGGCCGATTTGCTCGGGTACCCTGGCCGATAGCTCGAGCATCCAGACCGATAGGTCCTTGTCCACTGTTGGCTTGGCTTTACGCTCCTCTTCATCGGCCGATGGGTTGGTCTGCTCGCGCATTCTGGCCGATAGTTCCTTATCGTTGCCATGGTTCCTAAGGATCAAAATATCACCCATAAATAGCATTTTATCCCTATTCATATCAGTATGGATAGTAAGAAAAGAATGTAACTCATAATGAAGCTTTTGGGCACGTGAGCGAGTGATTGGTCCTGGAATTATATAGTGAGGAATGTCTCTGTCATTGTGGGCGATGTCCTCATCATCCTCCCCCTCTTGAATTGAAGTCATCCTCGAGTCGAGCTCATCTTCATGCCCCAAGTAAGGCTTCAAATCTGAAACGTTAAAGGTGGGACTAACCCCAAAATCTACAGGTACTTCAAGCTTGTATGCATTGTCATTAATTTTCTTAATTATCCTGAAAGGACCATCAGCTCGAGGCATCAACTTAGACTTTCTCAATTCTGGAAATCTCTCTTTGCGCAAGTGTAACCAAACAAGATCACCAATCTCAAATGTTACATACCTCCTACCTTTACTACCAGCAATTTTAAACTTTTCTGTCATCTTTTCAATGTTTTCTTTAGTTTTGGCATGGAGTTTCAGAATAAGTTCAGCTCGTGTCTCCGCATCTAAATGTAAATGTTCAGAAGTAGGCAAAGGTAAAAGATCAATGAGTGCACGTGGATTAAATCCATAGACAACCTGGAAAGGGCTCACCTTGGTAGTAGAATGTATCGATCGATTGTAAGCAAACTCCACATGAGGTAAACACTCTTCCCACATCTTTAAATTCTTCTTCAAAATGGTCCGCAACAGGGTGGATAATGTACGATTAAC
>KE371207.1:665621-686598 GCA_000418225.1 Zizania latifolia | reverse complement strand
GGGGGCGAGATGGCTCCCGCAGAGGCCTTCGTGGATGCAAGGAGCAATTCCTGGCCTTCGAATGCTGGAATGCAACGCAGGAGCGGAGCACACACGCCAGACTTGTATAGCGAGCCTCCTATGATATGGTAGTTGCAAATCCTGCGTTTGAGCCTTGCGGAGTCAGTTCCGTCTGGATCAGCGCCTTCACCAAGCAGCCTGGCCATGATATGTTTCCGCCAGTCTTCATCTACGTAGAGTACTTCAACCGCCGTTGGCTTCGTTGCTAACGAAGTGTGAATTTCTTCATAGAACACTCCGGCTGGGAGTTCTTGGCGTCCGGTAGCTGCTTTGGCCAGGGCGTTTGCTTGATGATTCTCGTCCCTCGGAATACTTCTGATGAAAATACCCTTGAAAGCTAGCTTTGCCTTGCGGACCTCCGCCAAGTACTGGGCGAGGTCCGGGTGCCGAGCTTGAAAACTTTTGTCTATATGGCTAGCTACAACTTGGGAATCAGTTTTTACAAGCACTCTAGCGGCGCTTAATGCCCTTGCTTTCCGGAGGACTAACAAGATGTCTTCGTACTTGGCGATATTATTTATAGCCTTAAAATTTAACCTAGCAGAATACGAAGCCCTCTGGCTAGAGTGTGAAATAATTACAACTCCTACGCCTGCGCTAGTGGCCTGATAGGCTCCGTCAGAATAAATAGTCCAAATACCTTCGCTGGGAGTTTCGGGGGACCAGATCGCCGAGGGGGTCCATTCTACGATGAAGTCCGCAATCACTTGTGACTTAATCGTGGTCTGCACAGTAAAGTTTATTCCAAAGGGCGCCAGCTCGATCGCCCACTTGCCGATTCTACCTATAGAATCTTTATTTCGGAGCATATCGCCGAGTGGGTAAGACGTCGGCACAATAATATTGTGTGCGAGAAAATAATGTCTCAACTTTCTCGAAGCCATGACCAAGGAATACGACATTTTCTCGAGCTCGGTGTATCTCATATTGACTTCGGACAGGGTTTCGGAGACAAAATAAACCGATCTCTGAGCAAGCTTCCCCTCGAAGTCTCCCTCGTGAACAAGGACCGCGTTGACGGCGGAGACCATGGCCGCGAGGTATAGCAACAATGTTTCTTCCGGCAGCGAAGTCGTGAGTGTCGCCAGGTTAGCGAGGTACTCCTTGATTTCATCGAAGCTTCGCTGGCACTTCGGTGTCCATGCGAAGTCATCCGTCCCCTTCAGCGCCTTGAATATTGGCAAGCTTCGTTCGGCGGAGCGCGTAAGAAAGCGGCTGAGGGCTGCGAGGCGACCTGCCAGCTTCTGGACCTGCTTTAAATTTTTAGGCAGAGCCATACGCTGAAGCGCGCTAATCTGGGTGGGACTAGCTTCGATACGATGACTCAAAACTAAGTACCCAAGCAATTTGCCAGTGCGAGTCCCGAAGATGCATTTCTCGGGGTTTAGGCGGACTCCCACTGATCGGAGGCTTTCGAAGGTCTGCACTAGGTCTACGTTATGCTCGTGTTTTTTAGCACTTTTTATTACAATGTCATCCATGTAGGCCTTGACATTTCTGCCGAACTGGTGCCCGAGGGCCTTGGAGATTAGCCTAGAAAAGGTGGCTTCGGCATTTCTTAAGCCGAAGGGCATCCGCACATAATAATATACTCCCGATAGAGTAACGAAGCTTGTTTTGTCTTCGTCTTCATGCTTTAACCAGACCTGGTGATAGCCGGAGTATGCATCAAGAAAGCTTAGCAGCTCGGAGCCTACAGTGGCGTCGATGAGTTGATCAATCCGAGGCATAGGGTAGGGGTCACGGGGGCATGCTTTATTCAACGAAGTGAAGACAATACACGTGCGCCACTTCCCCATGTTCTTTTTCTTTACAAAGACGGGGTTTGATAGCCACTCCGTGTGGCTAACCTCCCGTATACCCCCTGCCTAGAGTAGCTTCTCTACTTCGGCCTTCGCCAAGTCCGTGCGCTCGGCAGACAGCTTCCGCAGCCCCTGACATACTGGCCTCGCCCTGGGGTTGACCAACATGGAGTGCTCGATGACACTTCGATCGACCCCGGGGATGTCTTCGTCAGACCATGCGAAGACGTCAAGGTTGCTTTGGATTGCCCCTTCCAGTGAAGCCATGTCATCTGGGTCCAACCCTCCTCCGAACTAGATGGGGTGCTCGAGGCCCCCCTCGATGAGAACCTTCATGATAACTTCTCCGTCGGGACATGGTTTGAATGTGGGGCTCTTGGCATGGCCATGGACTTCGTCTTGAGGCTACACATTATGCATCTGGTGAGGTTCAAAGGGGGCAGTATGGCCATACTCCACCCTCCGGGCCACACTCTGGTCGCCTAACATCGTAAGGACTCCGCCTTACATTGGCAACTTTAGGCATAGGTAGTTGTGGTGCGCAATGGCTCCAAACTGATTCAGGGTCCCCCTTCCAAAGATGGCACTGTAGGCGTACGGGGTGCTGATGACATTGAAGATAACTTCCTCTGAGCGTGAGAGGCTGCCTTCGCCGAAGGTGACTTGGAGGCCGATCTGTCCCACCGCCTTAAGAGGGGGGCCCGTGAAGCCTTGCAGGGGCCTCGCAGCTGGGAGAAGATGCCTGCGGGGGATGCAAAGTTGGTCAAAGGCGTGCGTGAAGATGATATCCACTGAGCTCCCTCCATCAATGAGCACTCGGCGCACCTCGGTGCCCGTGATATCGGTGGAGATGACGAGGGGGTCCGCATGAGGGAACTTGATCCCCACGGCATCTTCGGCTAAAAAGGAGATGGGCACGTGGACCCATTCCAGCATTGTGGAGGCGGACGCCGAAGTCCCAATGTGCCCCACTTCGCGGACATAATCCCGGTGCTGTCACTTGGACAGATTGCCCAGGGCTCCGCCACCCGAAATGGGTAGGACTACCCTTTTCTGGGGCCAGGAATTATCTTCAACCTTCGGAGGTGGCATCAAGTTTGCCGCTGGAACTCAAGGGCGAGCCTCGTTAGCCTCAACACGTCCCACGGCCTAGACGTGCTTTGGGCGCACAGCTCCGGGCGCCCGATCTATAGTTCCTCGGCCTCCGGTTTGCTCTAAATATTCCCCTCAGAAAGCCAATATAGTCTTGCAAGTGTCAGTGTTGTGGCTCCGGTTCTCGCCATGGATGTTACAGAAGAAAGATTAGCCAGAGGCGAAGGGCCCTGCTGCTGGCTTCACGCCAGTCCCCCGTCCTTTTCCTTGATCTTGCTGAAACTTAGGAGCCCTTGGCTCGGAGATGTTCAGCACTTCGCTATGGAAGTGCTTACGACTTCGCTGGGATAGCGAAGACGGATGCTCTGCAAACGTAGGCTTCGGGGACCTTGAGGCTTGGACTTCGGGGGTCTAGACTTGGGCTTCGGAGCTGGCCTTCTTTAGAGTGAGCGTACTCCTCGAAGTACGTCATGAGCTGGGCCACCGAGAATATGGGCTTCCTATGAAGCTTGTCCAAGAGGCCCGCATTGGTTACCCCTTCACGAGCGGCGTCCACAATGGATGAAGTGGAGAGGCCTTTTATCTGGGACTTTGTGAAGGCAAAGCGCTGCGAATATTGCCGCAGTGTCTCCCCCGGTTGCTGCTTCACTTGGAACAGGCTACTGGTCGACATGGGGGCTACGAAGGTTCCTTGAAAGTTATTGGTAAACTTCCTGCGCAGGTGCTCCCACGATCTTATGGTGCCAGGTTTCAAGGACCAGAACCAGCGGAGGGCTATCCCTTTGAGGGCCAGGGGAAAACACTTCGCTATGGTGTCCCTTTCACCTCCGCTAGCCTCGATAGCGAGGGCGTACGAGCGAGCGAACTCGTTAGGGTCTGAGTCCCCGGAGTACTTGGGGAGCTTTGCTGCTCGGAACTTGGAGTGGAAGCGAACCATCTGTAGATCCAGATGCAGCGGTGACCCTTCGTCAAAGGAGGCATTCTGCCTTCGCTCTTGGGGCTCTTGATCACCATGGTCACTCACGGTGATGGCGGCTGGTGCCCTTAGAGGGTAGTCGATAGTGCAGACCTGGCTGGCCACATTCTGCCTTCACCTCATGACTTCGGCATGGAGCGAGGCCGGCTCAAAGGCCTGCTCATTCTCAAGGGCTCCGCTTCCCCCGGAGTCTAGCTCTAGATCCTGCGACCGAACATAATTGGTCCGCAGTGCTCTCAAGGGCGGAGGCCTCCCTCCTCGGGGTTCTGCACCTCCTGATGGGTCGGACGCAAGCGGTCCAGTGGTAGGGGCTCCGGGCATGAGGTCCGGAGCGAGCTCTCCGTCCCTTAGAAGGGCACCTTCCGCTGGAGGACCGGTGTTCAGCTCCACAATATCCGGGTGGACAGTTGCGTTGCGAGGGCCAGCGGTGAGCTCTGCGGCCCTCGAGGCCGAAGCTACTGCTGGGGGGCCTCTTCATCTGATCGACCTCGTATGTCGGATTCCGGAGGCAAGACTTCTTGGTGCGTTGAGGCCTACGCTACTCGAGAAGACCTCCGAGTAGGGGCTACGTTCTTGCTTTTCTTCGGCGGCATGGTCCGAAGGCTGGTGGTAAAGAGGTTAGTTTTTGGACTAAGCTCCCCACGGATGACGCCAACTATTGGCGTAATATAGAACTATACAACAGGTTTAAGTGTTTAAGAACTTCGAAGGATTCGCAGAATAAACCAGGGTTCAAACAGTGCTCTAGGCCTCCGAAAGGATAATAACCTCCGAGTAAGAGTAGTATTGTTTTATAGTCCGAGAGTTCGATCCCCCACCTTGCAAGGGGAGGTATTTATAGGTACAATTACTATGGGATAATACAAAGTTACCCCCTACTTGTAACCGACTATTACAGCATGAATAGTGATTTTACATAGGGGTAGTTTCATAACCCTCCATGTAAACGGACCTAGCTTTATGTCTTGTCGGAGGGGACAAGAATACCACGGTTTCGAAGTCCTACGATAGGTGGTCTCAAAGGCTTCGCACATAGCAAGCCAAAGGGGCTTCGCCAAGAGATTGAACGGAGCCTTAATTCGTACCTCCGAAGGTGGCTTCGCAATCACTATCATCGGAGCCCTGTCAGAGTAAAGCAATTTACCCCAACAAGTTTTCTACCAATGTCACATGGCATAAATCTCAGCAAGGCTTAGTGTCCGAGTACACCTAATGAGCAAGATAAGATGAATGCGATTCCATATGCTTTGGCAATTGGATCTATTATGTATGCCATGCTATGTACACGCCTAGATATCTCATATGCTTTGAGCATTATGAGCAGATACCAATCAGATCTAGATGAGAGTTACTGGATAGCTATAAAGAATATCTTGAAGTACTTGAGAAGGACTAAAGTTATGTTCCTAGTTTATGGAGGTGAGGAAGAGCTCATTCTAAGTGTTACACCGATGCAAGCTTCCAAACCGACAAGGATGACTACAGATTATAATCTAGATTCATTTTCTGCCTCAATGGTGGAGCGGTTAGCTAGAAGATTTCTAAGCAAGAGATAGTAGCTGACTCTATAACAGAAGTTGAGTACATAGCAGCTTCGGAAGCTGCTAAGGAGGCTGTTTGGATCAAGAAATTTATTTCTGAGCTTGGTGTGATGTCTAGTGCTTCCAGTCCGATAGACCTCTATTGTGATAATAGTGGTGCTATCGCACAAGCAAAGGAGCCTAGGTCACTCCAGAAGTCCAAACACATGCGATATCATCTGATCCGTGAGATAGTGGATAGGGAGATGCAAAGATATGCATAGTGCAAACTGATCTGAATGTTACAGATTCATTAATAAAGCCCCTCTCATAGCCCAAGCATGAGATGCACTCTAGGTCTATGGATATTAGATATCTACATAGTTGACTCTAGTGCAAGTGGGAGATTGTTAGCATTATGCCTTAGAGGCAATATAGAGATGTTGTACATGGCATACTATGTTTATGAAATAAAGTTACTATTCCTTAAAACAAATTGTCATTATGGATTAACAAATACGTGATTTGTTCATGAGACTCATAATATGACTATTTCTAAATGATCCCCATCAGATATAGGTCATATAGAACAGATATGACTGAGATCGACATGTATATTGATTGATGATCATGTCTCATGGATCATGGGTATAGAGATACTGACTCAATAACATGGACGTATATTGGAGAACATATGTTGGATAGACCCACTATGAGACACTGTTGAGATTTCGCGTGTCATCAGTTGATTTTAGTAGTGTTTATGTAAAGTCCTTAGACCTAAGATCATCATAGTTTCTAACATGCGTAGTAGCTTACTTTGGGACTACTAAACGCTATTCTATGACTAGGTAGTTATAAAAGTAGTCACCGGGTCTGCTATGAAACATGTAGTGGGATATAAGTTGTCAAGACGGAATTTGTCCCTCCTTAACAGGAGAGATATCTCTAGGCCCCTCGATGTAATGGATTATAGAAGTATATGGCCATGCCGATGTGATTAAAGAGTTAATCATAGGTTATAATCCATTACGGAGATCGAGAAATGATCGAGCTATTGATAGGATGTCACAAATCTCACCTTGTGCTCGATCAATATCGTGAGGCAAAGGGACATGTACATATGGAACATTACAAGGTACAGCCAATATAATCTTTACGTATACTTGGGTTAATATGCTTTGCTAGAGGCTGCTGTTAACAGAGTATGGAAAGGAGTTTCCGAATGTTAACCAAGCTATGCGTGAACCTATAGGGTCACACACTTAACGGGTTAAAACATTGGATTCGAATACGATTCAAATTAGGCTCAATTTGGATAGAGATCCGAACAGATCGGATGGGGATTCGAGTAGAGTCCTGGTTGGACCCGAGAGGGCCCAAGCTAGGATGTCTATATATATGAGGGTGCAGGGCACAGGGAAGTAGAGCTTTTTATCTCGCATGGTGATGTGATCCTTGTGCTAAGTTGTTAGCCATTAAGAGCAAACCCTAGCCGCCACCTCCCGAGCCCAATCATCTCGCCGACCGCCTGGGTGCTAGTACATCATCGGCCGGTGTTCCCACCTCAGATGTGTGCATCATCATCACTGATTGGATTGGTGACATCATCAATTACTTCTCGAGGACCTACATCGGCTTGAAGGAGTCCTCGAGTAAAATCCTTGAGAGTTTCCGAGGATGTTGATCGGCTCTTGACCACATCAGCACGCTCGAGTTGGATTGGCTCGCTACTCTAACTCTTCTTCCACCACACTGTGTGCCCAAGGTAACGATCTATGGTCCCTCTCTTAGGAAGCTATCCTGGTGTGCGCGGTAGAAATTTTTGTTTTCGGCTAGCGTAGCCTCTGCATTCCCCAACACCCACATGGTGTAGCCCCTGAGCCTTGAGATAAATGAAACATTTGACCCGAGGGTCACAAATCATCTACAGTTAAAGTCTTCTGAAGTCTTGGTTCAGATAATCCTTTGAAGTTGTTTGGACGTCAGTAAAATAAATCATATGCATGTCTTGTCCTCGAGAGTAGCTGGTGCTCAGGAATAATTCACTCATCGGGGGAAGCCAGCCATCAAGGTTCTGAGCGAGCGATGCCTCGGGCGTAGTCGGCCTTGAGCCCTCGAGCCTCAGCCCCCGAGCGCTTAACCCTTGAGCCCTCGAGCGCGCAAGGCCTCGGGCGCATGAGCCCCCTGCTCCTGAGGAACCCAAACGTCATGAGCTCCGCCAAGCGCATTTGAAGTTAGGGCAGAAAGCCACTTTTTAGTCTTCTCTATCATTAATTAATGTGTTGTAGTTGAAGGGACAGGCAGACGTCTCTGCTCTGATTGGGCCAGGTGTAGGCGTCGGGCTTAGACAGAGAGGTGGAACTATCACATCCGTGCAGCCATGAGACCCACATGGTAATTGAAGCAATGCCATCCTATGGCGATCGTGGCTGACGTCATGGCGATGATGGTGCTTTTATTTAAACCGTAGGCCTCCTTTTGCTTCTGGTAGAGGTCTCCCCAGCGCACATCTTCCTTCTCTTCTCCACCGAGCTATCTGCCATCTTTCTTTCTCCACCTTCTATGGCTTCCAGCATCTCGAGTCATACTGTCGACTGGCAAGAGTCATTGTCGACGACAGAGCGGCTCTCCGCTCTTGAGGCAATATGGTTTCTACCGGCCCAATCTGCTTTAGGATGGCAGGCGGCGGCGGGGGAGCTTCACGTATCACCGGAGGCTGGTGAAGTGGTGCTCTTCAAGTCCTCCGTCCTCCATGGGCTTGGGTTTCCTACTCACCCTTTTCTCCGCGGGCTCCTCCACTACTACCAAATCACCCTCACCAACTTGGACCTGGGCTACGTCCTCCAAATCTCAGTTTCATCCACCTTTGTGAGACGTACCTAAGGATGGAGCCCCACTAGGCCTCTTTCAATACTTCTTTCACCTCCGTCCAGCTGAGGAGCAGGGAGTGGTTGGTGGTGTGGTGCTCAAACTGATGGAAATATGCCCAAGAGAATTCTGGGAGAACCGGAAGTTCTGGCTTGAGGCCGAAAGTTTCGGGTTCTGGAGCAACCGGAAGTTCCGGTGCGACCGAAAGTTCTAGGCGAACCCCAGTTTCTGTTTCTGGAGGAACCAGAGGTTTCGGTTGGACCAGAAATTCTAGGCTTGCCTGAAAGGTGAATTCTAGACGAACCGGAAGTTCCGGGTGGAATCGGAACTTCTGGGTCGAAATAAATTTCGATACAAAATGTTATTTTTTGAAGTTCCTATTGGACTGGAAGTTTGGGGCAGAAATAAATTCGTACAGAAGGTTATTTTTGGAAGTTCTGGGCCTGGACCAGAACTTCTGGGTTAGACGAATAGATTAGATATGTTGAGCTTTAATACTGATTAAATGCCCATGAGAGGACACTATATAAGGAGAGGAGGCGTTAGGACGAAAATGCTGCTGTTGGTTATTGCTTTCACCCCTACCATAACCCTAGCCACCACCTCTCTTGGCTATACCGGTTATAGCCGTCTCTCCCCTAACGTCACGTGTGGTACTAGCATACCGGTGTGAGGTGATCTCGTCCCTGTATGTGTGGATACCGTGGAGGCACCGCTGCTACTGCGGTGTTGATCTTTGTGTGAAGATTGCAAGGATACATCGACTTCACCACTGACGATTGGATGGAGCTAGGCGGAGTTGATCGAGGATGCGCTTCCCCAACTCTTCTTCCGCTGCCCTAGCGTGTCTCGCGACTAGAGGTAACGATCCATGATCCCATTACTCGCATGGTTCCTGGGTTGAACGGGGTAGAAAAAGTTTTGTTTTATGCTAGTGTAGCTTCCCCATTCTCCAACAGTGATATCAGAGCCTACGTGCGTAGTGTTCGATCTGGATCATACACATATAGGTGATATGTGGTGGAAATAGATTAGATCTATTGTTCTTGCGTTAGATTTTTGGAAGTTCCGGGCTCCAGCCGAAACTTCCGGGCTAAAGTAATCTCGGTACAGAATGTCATTTTTGGAAGTTTCGGTTGGACCGAAAGTTTTAGGTTCGGAAGTTCTGGTTGGACCGGAAGTTCCGAGCAGAAATAAATTCCGTAGAGAAGGTTATTTTCAGAAGTTTTGGTTTTGACCCAGAAGTTTCGAGCCAAATAAATTCGACACAGAAGGGTGACTTCGGAAGTTTCAGGCCTTGAGCCAGAAGTTTCGGATCCACTTTTCAGTCACGTATAGATTCTACGCTTAACTCATTTTTGCAGAGAATGTTGTGACTGGTATGGCCTTGTGATGTATGTGATGCATGTGTGTAATTTTCATGGCCTGCGTGTCATGGTTAATTGCAGCCCAAGGCTGTTCTATTGTTGTATGACCTGCGAGTCGACATATGTTGCTTATTCTCATGTAATTTGTATAGTGCTTTTAGATGTAATAGACTGATACAAGATCATGGGGGCATGAAGTGTGATGACCTGAAGGACAGGAACCGTGGAGATAGAGATCACCATGTGAGAAGGGCCATACTATGTCACAGTTAATATGATTGCTTATGATATTTACTTATGTTCCTATTATACTATTCTTTCATGTTCTGTGTGTGGTAGGCATCGTTACCATATTAGAATAGCTTTCCTCAGAAAATTAAGAGTCATTGATGCCCTTTCCAATAGCTGCACCTTCAAAGGTTTTGATCATTGTATGATAGGTCTGCTAAAGCGGAGTGCCATATTTTATCTTGACCAGTTAGGGTGGATGTCGGACATCCACAAGCATAGTATTGGTTTCCTTAACAAAGCTATCAAAATGGTTTTGGGCTTTGGGGCATGGAGTTGGACGTGGAGGCATTGGATGCCACCCCAACGAACAAGAGTCACATAGGGATGTGATTAGCAAGTGGTTGCTTACCTATGTCACTAATTTTCTAGCAGTGATGTCAAAGCTCACTAGAAGTTAGTTGAATATGGATCTTGTCCCACTACATGTCGTAAGAGGGAAAACGATTGTATATCATGTAGTGGAGTATCTTTTATTTGATAGAAGATTCACATAGCATAGTGCTGAAACTTGTATTTTTGTTGTAAATCATGGCACCTACTGCTAGTAACACTTCTAGTTTTAATTTGCGATAGATTCTTTATGGAACAAACTTTATTGATTGGTATAGAAACTTGAGAATTGTTCTCAAACAAGAGAAAAGAGAATATGTTCCAGAGTTATACTTGGAAGGACTCTAGAAGAAGGGAAGTAAGACTTCCGCTTCTACTTCAAGTATAAATATTATTGAAATTAATCTTGCTACTCGTCCAAGTGATTCATGGATATTGGATACCGGATCAATGATTCATACTTGTAAATCGTTGCAAGGACTAAAAAGGACTGGGAAGTGTGCAAGAGGCGAATTGGATGTGCGTGTCGGCAATGGTGCAAGAGCTGCTGCGTTGACCGTCGGCGTTTATTCTTTGTCGCTACCCTCAGGATTAGTTTTGGAATTGAATAATTGTTATTACATTTCTGCCTTGGGCAGCAATATTATCTCTTCTTCATGTTTAGAGGAAGATGGTTATGAATTCGTAATAAAGAATAAGTGTTGTTCGATATTTTCGAATGGTATGCTCTATGGTATTTGTCCATTGTTGAATGTATTATATGTTCTGAATCTTGAGGATATACATGTTTATAACATTAATACGAAGAAGCCACGGCTTAATAATTTGAATCCCACTTTTGTTTGGCATTGTTGTTTAGGTCATATAAATGAGAAGCGTATGCAGAAGCTCCATAAAGATGGGCTTCTGCAGTCATTTGATTTCGAATCATTTGACACATGCGAGTCTTGTTTACTTGGCAAAATGACCAAGACGCCATTCACTGGTCAAAGTGAGAGGGCAAATGAATTATTGGCCATTGTACATAATGATGTATGTGGACCAATGAGTTCTACAGCCAGAGGTGGTTTTCAGTACTTTATTACTTTTACCGATGACTTTAGTAGATTTGGTTACATTTACTTAATGAGGCATAAGTCAGAATCCTTTGAAAAGTTCAAAGAGTTTTAGAATGAGGTACAAAATCATATAGGCAAGACAACTAAATTTCTGCGATCAGATCATGGAGGTGAATATTTGAGCCATGAGTGTGGAATTGTTCCATAGCTAACTCCACCGGGTACGCCTCAATGGAATGGGGTGTTCGAGTGGAGGAACTGAACTTTGTTAGACATGGTCCGATCAATAATGAGTCAACCTGATCTTTCATTATCCTTCTGGGGATACCCTCTAGAAACCGCTGCTTTCACCTTAAACAGGGTTCCATCTAAATCTGTAGAGAGGATACCATATGAGATATGGACTGTTAAACATCCCAGGTTGTCTTTTCTAAATATATGGGGTTGTGAGACCTATATAAAACGTTTGACGTCTGATAAGCTCACTCCTAAATTTGATAAATGCTTCTTTGTGGGGTATCCTAGGAAACTAAAGGATATTACTTCTATAACCGGAAAGAAGGCAAAGTATTTGTCACCCAGAATTGTATCTTTCTTGAGAAAGAGTTTCTCTCGAAAGGAGTTAGTGGGAGAACGGTGCGACTCGAAGAGATTCGAGAACCACTGGAAAGTGTTTCAGCTCCTATTGAACTACAACTCGATATGCAAGATGTTGTAGAACCTGTTGTTGAGACACCAGCCCCACGTCTATCGGAAAGGGTTAGTCGTGCACCCGAGTGGTTTGTGTTTCTAACCATGGGGCAGCACGATATATTATTGTTGGACAATGATAAACCTAAGACCTACTCAGAAACGGTGATGGGACCAGACTCTGAGAAATGGCTTGGAGCCATAAGATCCGAGTTAGAATCCATGCGAGAAAATCAAGTTTAGAACTTGGTCGATCCACGTGATGGTGTCAAAACTATCGAATATAAATAGATTTTTAAGAAAAAGATAGACATTGATGAAAATATTCACATCTATAAGGCACGATTGGTGGCGAAAGGTTTCAGGCAAATTCAAGGTGTTGATTATGATGAGACATTTTTGCCCGTCGCAATGCTAAAGTCTATCCGGTTCATCCTAGCAATTGCCTAAGATATGGCAAATGGATGTCAAAACGGCTTTCCTTAATGGAAACCTAAGCGAGGATATGTACATGACACAAGCTGAAGGTTTTATCGATCCAAAGAATGCTGGGAAAATTTGTAAGCTGCTAAAGTCTATTTATGGGCTGAAGCAAGCTTCTCAGAGTTGGAATATTCATTTTGATGAAGTGGTCAAAGGGTTTGGTTTCATCAAGAATGAAGAAGAGCCTTGTATTTACAAAAGGGTTAGTAGGAGCGCACTTGTGTTTCTGGTCTTATATGTAGATGACATATTGTTGATCGGAAATAATATTCCAATGCTTGATGCTGTTAAATCTTCATTGCGAAAAGGTTTCTCAATGAATGATCTTAGAGAGGCAGCATACATATTAGGCATAAAGATCTATAGAGATAGATCGAGAAGGCTAATTAGATTAAGCCAAAGCATGTACATTTACAAGGTATTGAAACGGTTCAATATGTAGGATTCCAAGAAAGGTTTATTGCCAATGTCATATGGTATTAGTCTCAGCAAGAGTCAGTGTCCTTTGACACCTGATGAGCTGGAGAAGATGAGTGTGATTCCGTATGCTTCCACAATCGGGTCCATCATGTATGTCATGCTTTGTACATGCCCAGATGTCTCCTATGCTCTAAGTGTTACGAGCAGATACCAATTAATCCCGGGTGAATGTCACTAGGCGATAGTAAAAAGTATCATTGAATAATTATCTTTTACATTGATCAGCAAGTGTGTGACTTGTTTGTGAAACTCTTTGTATTATCACGATGTTATTCTAAATTATCCCTAATCTCATATCATCATGTGGGACAATGATGATTTATAGATTAGCACATTTGTCTGATTGATGGTCATGTTTCACGGATCATGGATATGGAGATATCAAATCAGTAATATGGACACATGTTAGACGTCTCTAGGCCCCTCGAGATAGTTGGATTAGGAAAGTGCATGGCCATGCCACTATGATTAAAGAGTTGATCATGATTAATCCACTACTTGATCGAGTGAAGTGTCGAGCTATCACAAGAGTGGCACGAATCTCGCCTTGAGCTTGACTGATGTCGTGTGGTAAAAGGATTGGTGCGTGAGTATATAAGGTTCAGAAAATATGATTTTGATTTTGTTTGCTTTCAGGGGTCAATATTGTTGGGGAACAGGTGGGCTACGCTAGCACAAAATAAATTTTTTCTATCCCGTTAATTACAGGAATCATGCGAGTAATGGGATCATGGATCATTACCTCTAGTCACGCGACGTGCTAGGGCAGTGGAAGAAGAGTTGGGGAAACGCGTCCTCGATCAACTCCACCCAGCTCCGTCTAATCCTCGGCGATGAAGACAATGCAGCCTTGCGATCTTCACGTCGAGATGATTAGCACCACAATTGCAGCAGTGCCTCTACGGTATTCACACGTACAGGGATATGATCACCTCAAGCCAGTATGCTAGTACCGCGCGAGAGGTTAGGGGAGAGACGGCCACAACCGGTGTAGCCAGGAGAGGTGGTGGCTATGGTTAGGGTAGGGGCAAAAGCAACAGCAGCCAATAGGTTTTTTGTCCTAGCCCCTCCTCTCCTTATATAGTGCCCTCTCATGGGCCTTTAATCAGTATTAAAGCCCAACAGATCTAATCTATTCGTCTGGCCTAGAAGTTCTGGTCCAGGCCTAGAACTTCCAAAAATAACATTCTGTATTGAATTTATTTTGACCCAGAAGTTTCGGTTCCACCGAAACTTTTGGTTCATCCAGAATTCACCTTTCAGGCAGGCCTAGAACTTCTGGTCGCACCGGAACTTCCGGTTGCTCCAGAACCCAGAACTTCTGGCCTCAGGTCAGAACTTCTGGTTCCCCAGAATTCTCTTGGGCATATTTCCATCAAATATGTGCTGTTAGGTACCGCTATTGATTTGTGATCCGGAAAATGTTTCTGGGTAGCGGCTGTTTGCATATGAACCAATCGGGTCACACGCTTAAGGGGATGGTATTTAAAGCTTACAA
This sequence comes from Zizania latifolia, assembly GCA_000418225.1. Classification (NCBI taxonomy): domain Eukaryota; kingdom Viridiplantae; phylum Streptophyta; class Magnoliopsida; order Poales; family Poaceae; genus Zizania; species Zizania latifolia. The sequence goes on along the minus strand of KE371207.1, from coordinate 672,080 downwards.
GAATTGACTCTTGTGCAAGTGGAAGATTGATGGAAATATGCCCAAGAGAATTTTGGGGGAACCAGAAGTTCCGGCTTGAGGCCGAAAGTTCCGGGTTCTAGAGCAACCGGAAGTTCCGGTGCGACCGGAAGTTTCGGGCCAACCCCAGTTTCGGTTTCTAGAGAAACCAGAAGTTCCGGTTAGACTGGAAGTTCCAGACCTGCCTGAAAGGTGAATTCTGGATGAACCGAAAGTTTTGGGTGGAATCGGAACTTCCAGGTCAAAATAAATTCGATACAGAATGTTATTTTTGGAAGTTTTGGGTTTGGAAGTTTCGGTTAGACCAGAAGTTTTGGACAGAAATAAATTCATACAGAAGGTTATTTTCGAAAGTTCTGGGCTTGGACCAGAACTTCTGGGCCAGATGAACACATTAGATCTGTTGGGCTTTAATACTGATTAAAGGCCCATGAGAGAGCACTATATAAGAAGAGGAGGGGCTAGGATAAAAATGCTACTGTTGGTTGTTGCTTTCACCCCTACCATAACCCTAGCCGCCACCTCTCCTGGCTACACCGGTTATAGCCGTCTCTCCCCTAACGTCACGCGTGGTACTAGCATACCGGTGTGAGGTGATCTCGTCCCTGTACGTGTGGATACCGTGGAGGCACCGCTACTACTGCGGTACTGATCTTCACGTGAAGATCACAAGGATACATCGACTTCACCACCGACGATTAGACAGAGCTAGGCAGAGTTGATCGAGGACGCACTTCCCCAACTCTTCTTCTACTGCCCTAGCGCGTCTCGCGACTAGAGGTAACGATCCATGATCCCATTACTCGCATGGTTCCTCGGTTGAACGGGGTAGAAAAAGTTTTGTTTTATGCTAGCGTAGCCTCCCCATTCCCCAACACAAACCACGTGAGGAGGGGCCGGCCGAGTACCTGGAGATGCCACTCACCGTCCTGAATGAGGACTAGAGCGCGTACTGGTTTTATGCTATGAACCTTACCTCGGGCCTTCCCGATGAGGTTGATCACCATCCGGAGGTCTCCAAGCGGTGGGAGGACTAGAGCCATTAGCCAGACCAGATTAGGTCCATAGTCTGCGGCTAAGGTGTCACGGCTTCAGTGTGGGGGTTTGAGCAGGGTTGGTGTCACCACGAGCTTCCTGATGTGGCGGACCTCTCCGTTGTAGGTGTGGGCGTTGCCAGCTTATGAGGCGGTCGGCCCTTGGGATCTCTCTGGTCCTGCGCTGAATTAGATGATGAAGGCACAGGTTGTCAGGCTCCTACGCCTCTTTTTAAGCGGGGAGCCGGCCTTCCCTCTGACTATGGGGTTTGCGATCTATAATGCCGAAAACCCACGACTGTAGGTTAGTCTCTTTTGTCAATCTGATGTTTGTTTGTCTGACTTCTTTGCTGATGCTCAATACTTAATCACCCACACGGTGTGACGTGGTTGTGTTGCAGGATGGCATTGTGTTCGTCTCGTGACCGCCATGCCTCGAGCTCCCATCGGACACCAGCCCTCCTCCCAGTGCTTTGCCTTTGAGTGTCACTGCACTGCCTACCCCGATGCTTAAACGATTGGGTGGTGCACTAGTTGGCCCGAGCAAGCGTGGGAAGCTGGTGACGACCGTTGATGTGATCGCCCCTTGCCCTGATGCCATGGTGGCCTCGTCTTCTTTCTTGGTGAAGAAGGAGGTGCGACGCCAGTTTGTGAGCTCATGTCAGCCCATGGCTAGGTAAACTTTTGCTCTTGTTATGATCTATTTGAATGTATTCTGACTTTTGAGTCTTCTTGCTCTTCAGCACCTCAACGGGGGTTGTGCTTTTAGGAGTGATTGCTACATCATCCCCCTTGATAGAACTGGTGGTTGGTGGAGATGCTGTAACAGGAGGTGCCGCAACTCCTGTGGCAGAGGTTGCTAGGCCGGTGAAAGTGGAGATGGTGGCTGTTAAAGATCTAGCATCCCGAACTGCCATGGATGCGTTGTGGGATGCTTTCAAGGCCACCGAGGTAGTGGTGATGAATGCTCTCACCGGTCGAGTTGGTACGTCCTTCCCCTTTTTCCTTGATCACACGCCATGACTGATTGTTTGATGTACTCCACTTTTTTCTTCTCCAAATAGGATGCCATGTTCGATCTAAGGCGCGAGTTGCAAATCTTGACGTCGAGATGGCAAGATTGAAGGCGGAAGCAAGCCAGGCTCGGCTGTTGATAAACCACCTTCGCTTTCTTTTGGGAGACGATTTTCCATGTCTAGGCGAGGGGGTCGAGGGTCTCAAGGCAATGCTTTAGTTCTTCATCAGTGATGCGGTGCGTAATAGAGTCGAGTATGCCTTGGCTTATGTCTAGGCACATCATCCTGGCTTGGATCTCAGCCTGTTGGATTTAGGACCTCCCGGGAGCGTGTCCCTGGGAGAGATCCTTGTGCTTCGTCGAGATGTGGAGGAGCTTGTGGCGGCGATGGCCGCGGACCTCCACATTTTTCCTTCTAATGAAGATCCGAAGCAGCGATCCTTTCCCTCAGAGTAGTATAGTTTCTATAATAAACAATCAGTTAGGTTTAATTTTGTAAGGAAATACTTTGCCTTTATCTAGTGGAATTATCCTTTTGTCTTGAAATTGCCATGAACTGGAGTTGTTGGTGTCCCAGGGACTTGTCATCGGGCAACGTAATGTTTGAGGCTCTGAAAGTAGTTAAGCCGATGTTGAATCCCGAGCCCCTGGTGTGACCTAGTTAAGCCGAGGTTGAATCCGGAGCCCCCGGTGTGACCATACAGTTATTGGGGAATGTGGAGGCTACGCTAGCTGAAAATAAACTTTTTCTACCACGCACACTAAGAAGCCTTTCTATAGAGGGACCATAGACCGTTACCTCGGGAACATAGTGTAGTGGAAGGAGAGTTGGAATAGTGAGCCGATCCAACTAGAGCATGCCAATGTGGTCGGGAGCCGATCAATGTCCTCAGGGATCCGACAAAAGCCCTCGAGAAGCCGATCAACGTCCTCGGGAACTCCTGAGGATTTCTCCTGAGGACTCCTCCTTCAAGACGATGACGGTCCTCGAGAAGTAGCCGATGATGCCGCCGATCCAATCAGTGACGTCGATGCCGATGCGAAGCAGAATAGCAACACCTCTACTGGTATCCACACATCTAGGGGTGGAACGCCGCTCGGAAACCCCATTCCACTGAGGTGTCTCAGGTGGAGTCATTTGTGGAACAATTCCATAATCCTTTAGATGATTACAAAATTTAAGGCTCAAGTATTCTCCTCCACAATCCAATCGCAGAAACTTGATTGTATTTCCTAAATGATTCTGTACTTTATTATGAAATTCTTTGAACTTTTTGAAGGATTCAGACTTATGCCTCATTAGATAGATATAACCATATCTACTAATGTCGTCGGTAAAAGTTATGAAGTACTGAAAATCACCTTTGGCTATTGAGCTCATTGGCCCACAGACATCAGTATGTATGAGTGCCAACAAGTCACTTGCCCTCTCACTCTGACCTGCGAAAGGTGCTTTTGTCATCTTGCCAAGTAAACAAGATTCACATGTCTCAAATGATTCAAAATCAAAAAAGAGTCAAAAAGACCATCTTTATGAGCTTGTCCATGCGTTTCTTATTTATATGACCTAGGCGACAATGCCAAATAAATGTGGGATTCAAATCATTAAGATATTATCTTTTTTATTAATGTTATAGACATGAGATTCATTAGGATTTAAAACGTATAATCCATTCACCAATGAAATATGACAATATAATATTTCTTTGAAATAAAAAGAACAATCATTGTTCATTGATCTAAAGTTATAAACTTCTGCTTGCAAACATGAAGCAGAAATAATGTTCTTAGATAGTGATGGAACATAATAACAATTATTTAATTCCAAAACTAATCTTGAAGGTAGGGACAATGGCATGGTGCCGATAGCAACCATAGCAACTCTTGCTCCATTGACCACGTGAAGATCCACTTCGCCTCTAATGAAACTTCTACTTCTTCTTAACCCCTGCAATAACATGCAAATGTGAGCTACTGATCCGGTATCAAATATCTAAGAATCGGTAGATGAAATAGCAAGATTGATTTCTATAACATTTATACCTCAAGCAGAAGTCATACTTCCCTTTTTCCTGAGATCCTCCAGGTACTTCTTGCAGTTCCTCTTCCAATGACTCGGCTCCTTGTAGTAAAAGCATACTGCATCTAGAGCCACCCCTTTCTTGTCCTTTTTGGTCTTGGAATTGCTCGTGATCTCATCGGAAGTTAACTTTCTCTTGACCGCATATTTCTTAACATGGGGCTGTTTCTTGCCTTTCTGCAGCATCATCACATGATTGCTGTTTTTCTTAATGCTTTCCTTGGCGGTTTTTAGTATCCCATGCAGTTCCATCAAGGTTTTTATCCATGCTATCCATATGATAGTTCTGTATGAACTGTTCAAAATTGGATTGCAGGGATTGAAGAATCAGATCAGTAGCCAACTCTTGCCTAAGGGTAAAACCAAGCTTTTCTAGATTCTCAATATAGCCAATCATCTTGTTAACATGGGGGCTGACGGGATTCCCTTCAGCAAGCCTGCACTCAAACAAAGATTTTGAGGTGTTGAACCTCTCGACCCTCGCTTGCTTCTCGAACATGCCACACAGACCCAAAATATTGTAAGCGTCCGTGTTTTCATATTGCTTCTGAAGTTCAGAGGACATTGTGGCAAGCATGAGATAGCTCACATCAAGGACATCATTAGTGTGCTTCTCATAAGCACACTGTGCAACCATAGTAGAATTATCATGCAAGTCATTGGGGTAGGGACTTTTAAGAACATACTCTTTTCTTTCTTGCTTGAGAACAATTCTCAAATTTCTATACCAATTCATAAAGTTTGTTCCATTAAGCTTTTCCTTTTCAAGGATAGATCATAAATAAAAAGAACTGGATATGGTAGAGGCTGATATGATCTACAACAAAAGATATGCAAAGTTTAGCATCTATGTTTATGTTAGTCTTTCATTAAACTATTTAACAAAAGATTCTTCCATTATGATTTTGGAAACCAAAAACCTCCCTCTAGGTTACATAGCCGGTCAGGATCCTCATTTAACTAATTCCTAGTGAGCTTTGGCAGCACTGCTAGAAATTAATGACACGGGGTAAGCGACACCTTACTAATCACATCTCCATGTGCTCCATGTGACTCTTGTTTGTTGGGTTAGTATCACCACGCTCCGCGCCCAACCTTATGCTCTAAGGTCCTAAACTATTTTGATAGCCTTATTAAGCAAACCAAAAGCTTCTACATATAGATATCTAACATCTATCCCAACTAGCAATGATAATTGTTGGCACTCTGCTTTGGCAGACTCACCAAATAATGATCACCACCATATTAGGTGCAGCAATTGGAAAGACATGAACACTTAATTTTTCTTGAGGGATTATATTCTACTATGGAAACATATCGCATATGACATTGTAGAAAAATAAGATAGTAAACATCACAGATAAACTTATTTAACTGTGAAGTAGTATGACCCAATCCAATGGTGATCTCCATCTCCATTAGTGTTGTAGACGATCTCCATCCTCCACATCACTCCTTTGGGTCACCATGCTTGAAATCCTGCAATCTCAAATCTAGACTACTACTATAATAGCTAGAAAATGAAGATTACAAATCAAGCGTCTAGGTCGACACGCAGGTCGCAAATACAGCAGAACATCTATCACATAGCCGAAGATCATGGCATGCAAGCCATGCATAAAAGTTACATGCATCACATACATCTCTTACAAATCACATAAGGCCATGCCATTCACATCATTCCCTGCAAAAACAAGTTAGACGCAGAATCGTATTCTAGCTAATGATGTGAACAAGGACTCTATACAAGGCACGACTATATACAAGGCGCGCACACATGGCGGTCCCCAATCCGATCTATGAAGTTGCTTTAGAAAAACTGCTCAGGACAAATAATTTACCTTGATCCGAGACAACCTCTCAGAAACCAATTTTTCCTTAGCCGATGGAGTCGGCCAGGTGGTCGGGCGATGCGCTCGAGAGCTGGCTACAGTGGTCGGGAAGACCAATCGGGAGGTGCTTGAGGCGACCGGATCGGTAACCTACTTAGATTACGATACGTGTTTGCATCCGATGCAACAACATATAGTGATTTGAGTGTTATGATCCAATCTGCAACTAGCCCGAAAACCGATTGATCTCATCAACCCGTGCTACTGATTGATTCATCTCATGAACCGATCGACCTAGACTATATTAGATCCAATCTACTACCACTGCTGAGGAGCCATGGTGTATACCACGGGGATGATGAGTGATTGTCAACGGGGTGAAGAAGAGTAGAGATGAAGAGACTCGACCGTGATAGAGTTCGCACGTGACTCAGGTACACGGACGGACGTCGGTCGGACAGAGGGGTCGCGAAGGCGTAC
>KE371207.1:646624-658262 GCA_000418225.1 Zizania latifolia | reverse complement strand
TGAAGAGGAGGTGTTGACAATGCACTCATCAAGGGGGAGATTGAGGAGCCATGGTGTATACCATGGGGATGATGAGTGATTGTCAACGGGGAAAGAAGACGTGAAGCGTCGAGTGAAGAAAGAAGATGAAGGAGCTTGACCATGGCGGAGTTCGCGTGCGACTCAGGTACACGGATGGACGCTGGTCGGACAGAGGGGTCGTGAGGGCGTGCCAGTCCAATCTGGGTGCACGGAGCTGAAGCGGCAAGTGAAGAAACGGGATCCACCGTGGTGTTGGCGCGTGCGACTCAGGTACACGGACGACCGACCGCCGGGCTGAAGAGCCGCGGGGTCGGATCTGGTCCAATCCGGGTGCACGGTCAAAGGCGGTGGACGCTTTGACGGCTTCGGCTTAAAACCGTCACCCCCCAACGGAAAAGTGTGTTTACCGTGTGAGTTGACGGTATCGTAACGGTCACGCAAAGTGCGATGCCGAATAAAAAATATACGGGGATGTTTTCCATTTATTCAAGATGTTTTCCATGTTTGCCCCTTGGACATGTGTGTATGAGTGGATGAAACCCTAGGGGTATAGTGGTCTTTTCCTTTAGTCCCTAGGCCTATATAAAGGGTTGCCATCTCTCATGTATGGTGAGACATTTTGAATTAAAGTGTGCCTATCCAGAATTTTTGTCTTCATGTGCATAGCTTCTTCCTCCTCAAGAAAGCTTCTCCTCCAAGCGTCCTCCCACCACCCACTCTCCCTCTCCCCTAGCTAGCAGCCATCTCTCCCTCCTCTTCTCTCTTCAGCGCAGCAAGAGGAGGTGTGGGTTGCAGCAAGGGGCGGCACGCGGGCTGCAGCGAAGGGATACGCGCGGACGGCGCGCGGCGTGGCGACGAGGAGGAACGACACTCCAATGACGGGAACGTCTGCGTCATCTTGTAGAACGTTGACTCCAAGCTAGGAAACGCCTACATCCACACCGGAACGCGACATCTACAGCAACAAACATCATCGATTGGTTATCTCTAAAACCTGTGCACTTGAACTATTTGCTAAAATGTCTAGATGAATCTGATTTTTGGACTGCACACTATCTATTTGCTGAAATGATTATGTGACTATTGTGTGATGCATATCAAGTGGTTGTGTAATTGATTGAGAGGATTTGGAATGTTTTTTGTATGAAATCATGTTCGTTCTCCAAGTGTTTGATCTCTAGCATTTGAGTGTCTCGAGTGTTTCTTTTTCCATAGAACGCTTGTCACTCTAGTCGAGGCATATTGATAGATCATTTATGCTTGAACTTACATATGATGTTTCTTTTCGGCGTTCATTTTTTCGAGGATGGCATAGACTCGCTTTATGAGTGAACAACATTAGCACAGGCATTTGCCTTGTCTCATTTAATCACTCACGAGTTGGATACTTGAGATTGAGGAAGTTTTTATCCTGAAAGATTTGTATCGGATTGCCAGGTGTGACTTTATTATCTAGTCTCGAACTGATTTCTCTCAAGTCACTTGCAAGTCCAATACTTAAATTTCAGAAGTTTGTTTTTCCGCTGTGAATTTTATTTGAGCCCATTCACCCCCTCTGGTCGCTAGTTTCGGTCCAACAAGGGTTGTACACCTGCAGTCGAGCATATTTTCGCGCCGACCTTGCTAACTACTTCCCCCCTAGACATGCATCTGGGCTGGGAAGGGGTTAGCCTTAGGGCTGTTCACCCGCAGTCGAGCATTTTTCTCGCTAACCTCGCTGACTACTTCTCCCCAAGACATGCAACTGGGCCGAGAAGGGGTCAGCCTTAGGGCTGTACACTTGTAGTTGAGCATTTTTTCTCGCCGACCTATGCCGGTTACATCCCTCTCTGTGTTGGGCCCCAGATGGCCGCCGTGCATTCAACCAGACCCAAGAGAGGGTCAACTCTTCAGTTGTACACCCACAACAGTGCATCTTTGAAGAACTCACCGAGCAATGCGGACTACATCCCCCTCCGAGTTGGGCGCCACATGGTCGCTGTGCATGCAACCTGACCCAGAAGAGGGTCAGCTACTTAGCCATACACCCGTAGTCTTGCATCTTTATCGACTTCGCTAAGATACACCGTGTGGGTGATAGAGCGCACGATGCATGGTACAAGTTGTGTAAGGCAAAATTAAAAGCATCTTTATTCCTCAAGGATTAATCTTTTACAGAGGTCGCACTACTTCAAAGAAGGGGACACAACACTTCTACGATGTCTGCATTACTTCAAAGAAGGGAAGGCAGCCTCCTTCGATTAACAAGAAGAAAAAGGCACACAGACAGCCAGAGACAACATTCTGCAAAGCAAACGTGGTGGCTGTGGGCGACGAGGTTCTCACAGTAGCTTCACGTGATGCAGCATCAGCCTATCATGATCGCCATGAGCACCAAGGATCTCGGGGGCTGCTACTGTGGCAGCAGTGACTCTGTGGGTTCCTGGTTTCAACCAAGGGAGATAGTCGCCGACCTTGAGAGACCAGCACAAAAGGAGACCGCCTTCTCCACCGAGAGGAAAAATAGCTCGGCCTCGCCGGCGGGGTCAGAAACTGCCTCTAGGGCGCTTGCATCAGCGGACATCTCCAGCTGCTCTCACCAGATCGAGCCTCTACCTTGGCATCGAGACATTAAGACAGGCAACATAGGAGCGCTAGACAACAGAACATCAACAAAAAGAGCTATGCCAGAAAAAAGTCTTGGGGGTGGTGGGACATAACCCTGCGCTAGGACAAAACGGAGGTCACAAACCATACAACGAAGATGAAGCAGATTTATGTGAAGAGAGACATGCTAAACGAACCTAAAGTCATGAGCTCCCAGCACCTAAGCCCGCTAAGTTCATGACGAAACCAGCACGCCACAGATTCATGAGACAGCAAGCAACATCAACAAAGATCTTTTAGAGGACAGGAGAAGGAGCTTTGGCAGAAGGAAAGACAGAAAGAAGCATGAAATGATGAAGAGGAACTTTGCTATGAAGGCAAAAGGGATGCCTTGGTTTAAATAGGGGCATCGCCACAAGCACCTACCACCATCACCATGGAGAGCGTCACTTCGGTCACTCTGCACTTTATGGCGAAAAAGATGAAACGGCTTCACCTGCTTATCTACACCCATGTCCCGCGCCTCACACGTGGCTCTATCAGAAATAAAGTGTCACGGTCCTTTCGTCTATCGTGCATTGATTGCGGACAGAGGAAGAAGTTATGAGATATCTTCTTGGGCGCACTTAGTGAAGTCCATGACGTTTGAAATCATCTGTGCTAGTAGGTCCCATGCCTGGGGGCTCATGCGCCTGAAGATTCTCATGCTCGGGGGCTCGCGCCCTCGATGACCCTCACTCTCGGGGGCTCATGCGCTCGAGGGCTCTCACGCCCGAGGGCTCGCCCAATTGGAGGTCTCCACACTTGAGGGCTCATGTACTCAGGAACTTCTGAACCCGAGAACCTTCTCGAGTACCTGAGCACTCGAGGACTCGAGTGGCCGAAGGTCAACATACTCGAAGATTGAAGATCAACCATGCTCGAGGCCACCATGGTCTCGGGACTTAAAATCTTGGCCTTCTCCCGATGAGGTCCCAACGCCAATGATTCCAGAGGACAAGCTCATCAGCGAAGTATTAGAGGATGCCTCAAAGGTTTTGCCAGGAGATAAGAAGTTACAGAAGGTTTTTTCTTGCAGGATATTTTTTGACCCTCAAGCTAAAGGTTCTATTTAATTCGAGGCTCGAGGGCTACACCATATGGGTGCACCTACACGGTGCACCTCACACAAAAGAAGGGAATCAAAGCTTTTTTCAAGATCATCAAAATTCAGCAGAAGTATCAAAGTTTTCAGGAGAGCTCCTCCCAGCTTGTTTTTATCAAAGATTTCATCAACCAAGCTAAGAAGAGCTCGGGGGCTGCTGTCGAGGATGTGACCCCTGGGTACCCCACGACTGGGCTTATCAGTCCAGACTAAGGGCAGGCCAAGTCCAGCATTGATCATCCGGTATGGCCCATAAAGCGGGGTTTGGTTCTGATATGGAAGGATGAGTCCTTATCGGATGATTGGACTCTAGATATGGCATAAAGAGATATATTTGTACCAGAATCCATGTAATTAGGAATTTAGTACCCGAGATCGGTAGGAAATCCTAGATCGACTCAGGATAGAGTCCTAGGTTGATTGGGCTCACCTCCTGAGTATATAAAGGAGGTGAGGCACCCCAGAGACAATCCAATCTCATCATATTCTTCTTGCTTTCGATGCCTTAAGCATCCATAGCATAATCGCGTCGCATTGTAAGCTCCACCACCATATTAAACACCAAAACACTGGCCGTAGGGTTATTATCCCTCGATAGACCTGAACCAGTATAAATCTTGGCTCTTGTGTTCTAGAGTTAACCATCGGGTTCGAAGGCGTTGTGCTTCACTTACACACATCTAATCACCACCTCGAGTACCCCCTTGGGTGGACTGCTCAGAGATTCACCGACAATCGGCACCATGCCATTGTCTCTACCTTCAGGATTAGTTTTAGAATTAAATAATTGTTATTCTGTTCTAACTCTATGTAAAAACGTAATTTCTTCTTCATGCTTGCAAGCAGAAGGTTATGACTTTAGATCAATGAACAATGGTTATTCAGTTTATCTTGGAGATATTTTCTATTGTTATATTCTATTGAAGAAGAGATTGTACGTTTTGAATCCTGAAGAATCTTATGTCTAACATTAATATGAAAAGGCAACATCTTAATGATTTGAATCCCACATTTATTGACATTGTCGCCTCGGTCATATAAATGAGAGACGTATAGAGAAGCTCCATAAAGATGGTCTTCTTGACTCTTTTGATTTTGAATCATTTGAGACATGTGAATCTTGTTTACTTGGCAAGATGACAAAGGCGCCTTTCACGGGTCAAAGTGAGAGGGAAAATGACTTATTGGCAATCATACATACTGATGTGTGCGGACCAATGAGCTCAATAGCCAAAGGTGCTTTTTAGTACTTGATAACTTTTACTGATGACTTTAGCAGATATGGATATATCTATCTAATAAGGCGTAAGTCAGAATCCTTTGAAAAGTTCAAAGGATTCCAAAATGAAGTATAGAATCATTTAGGAAAGACAATCAAGTTTCTGCTATCAGATCGTGGAGGAGAATACTTGAGTCTTGAGTTTGGTAATCATCTAAAAGATTGTGGAATTGTTCCACAATTGACTCCACCCGGAACACCTCAGTGGAATGGAGTTTCTTAGCAGAGAATTCGATGGGGTTTCTGAGCGAAGAAATCTTACCTTATTGGATATGGTCCGATCAATGATGAGCCAATGTGATCTTCCATTATCTTTCTAAGGATATGCTCTTAAAACAGCCGCTTTCATGCTAAATAGGGTTTCATCAAAGTTGGTTGAAAAGACTCCATATGAGAAATGGACAAGACGTCGTTCTAATCTGTCTTTTCTTAAAATTTAGGGTTGTGAAGCTTATGTAAAGCGTTTACAGTTCAATAAGCTTACACCAAAATCCGACAAATGCTTCTTTATCGGGTATCCTCAGGAGACCAAAGGATATTGTTTCTATAACAGGGACCTTGGCAAAGTGTTTGTCGCTCGACATGGTGTATTTTTGGAGAAAGAGTTTCTCTCGAGAAGGGTTGGAGGGAGCTCGGTGCATCTCGAAGAGGTTCGAGAAACATCTGAAAATGTTTCAACTTCCATAGAGCCACAATAGGATAATCAAGGTGTTGAAGAACCTGTTGCACCACGTAGGTCAGAGAGGGTACGGCATGCACCTGAGAGGTTCATGTTCTTCACCACTCTAGAACGGGATATATTGTTGTTAGACAACGATAAGCCCAAGACCTATGAAGAAGCGATGGTAGGACCAGACTCTAAGAAATGGCTTAGAGCCATGAGATCCGAGCTTGAATCCATATACACCAATCAAGTTTAGAACTTGGTTGATCCATCCGATGGTGTAAAAATCATTGAGTGTAAATGGGTTTTCAAGAAGAAGATAAACATAGATAGAAATGTTCACATCTATAAAGCGCGATTGGTAGTAAAAGGTTTCAAACAAATTCAAGGTGTTAATTATGATGAAACCATCTCGCCCGTCGCATTGCTAAAGTATATTCGGATTATTCTAGTGATTGTTGCATATTTTGATTATGAAATATGGCAGATGGATGTCAAAATAGCTTTCCTTAACGGAAATCTAAGTGAGTATGTGTACATGACACAGTCGACTGGTTTTGTCAATCCACAATCGGCTGGAAAGGTATGAAAACTGCAGAAGTCCATTTATGGATTGAAGCAGGCATCTCAGAGTTGGAACATTTATTTTGATGATGTGATCAAAATGTTTGGTTTCATAAAAAATGAAGAGAAGCCTTTTATTTACAAGAAGGCTAGTGGGAGCACACTTATATTTCTGATACTATATGGGGATGACATATTGTTGATGAGAAATGATATACCTATGCTGGAGTCTGTTAAGTCTTTATTGAAAAATAGTTTTTCTATGAAGGACTTAGGAGAAGCAGCATATATTCTAGTTATCAAGATCTATAGAGATAGATCAAGGAGGCTAATTAGATTATGCCAGGATATGTATATTGACAAGGTGTTGAAAAGGTTCAACATGCAGGATTCCAAGAAAGGTTTCTTGCCAATGTCACATGGCATAAATCTCAGCAAGATTTAATGTCCGAGTACACCTGATGAGCAAGACAGGATGAATATGATTCCATATGCTTTGGCAATTGGATACATTATGTATGCCATGATATGTACATGCCCAGATATCTCGTATGCTTTGAGTGTTATGAGAAGATACCAATCTGATCTAGGTGAGAGTCACTGAATAGCCGTAAAGAACATCTTGAAGTACCTGAGAAGGACTAAAGATATGTTCCTAGTTTATGGAGGTAAGGAAGAGTTCGTTTTAAGTGGTTACATCGATGCAAGCTTCTAAACTGATAAGGATGACTATAGATCATAATCTGGATTCGTTTTTTGCCTCAATGGTGGAGCGGCGAGCTGGAAGAGTTCTAGGCAAGAGACAGTAGCGGACTCTACAATAGAAGCCGAGTACATAGCTGCTTCTGAAGATGCTAAGGAGGCTGTTTGGATCAGGAAATTTGTTTGAGCTTGGTGTTGTCCCTAGCGCCTCGAGTCCGATAGACCTTTATTGTGATAATAGTGGTGCTATTGCACAAGCCAAGGAGCCTAGGTAACACTTGAAGTCCAAACACATACTTCGATGATATCATCTGATCCGCGAGATAGTGGATAGGGGAGATGTAAAGATATGCAAAGTGCAAACTGATCTAAATATTGTATATCCATTGACAAATCCACTCCCTCAGCCCAAGCATGAGGCACACACTAGATCTATGGGTATTAGATATCTATATAGTTGACTCTAGTGCAAGTGGGAGATTGTTAGCATTCTACCCTAGAGGCAACATGGAGATGTTGTATGTGGCATACTATATTTATGAAATAAAGTTAGTGTTCCTTGAAATATATTGTCATTATGGATCAACAAATATGTGATTTGTTCACGAGACTCATAATGTGACTATTTCAAAATGATCCCTAATCGGATATAGGTCATATATGGAACATATATGACTAAGATCGGCATGTGTATTGATTGATGATAATGTCTTATAGATCATGGGTATGGAGATACCAACTCAATAACATGGATGTATGTTAGAGAACATATATTGGATAAACCCACTAAGAGACACTATTGAGATTTCATGTGTCATCAGTTGGTCTCAATAGTGTTTATGTAAAGTCCTTAGACCTAAGATCTCCATGGTTCCTAACATATGTAGTGGCTTACTTTGGGACTACTAAACGCTATTCCATAACTAGGTAGTTATAAAAGTAGTCATCGAGTCTGTTATGAAACATATAGTGGGATGTGAGTGATTAAGATGGAATTTGCCCCTCCTTATGGGAGAGATATCTCTGGGTCCCTCGATGTAATGGATTATAGAAGTGTATGGCCATGCCGACGTGATTAAGGAGTTAATCACAAGTTATAATCCAGTACAGAGATCGAGAGAGGATCGAGCTATTGATAAGATGTCACAAATCTCATCTTGTGCTCGATCGATATCGTGAGGCAAAGGGACATGTACATATGGAACATTAGAAGGTTCAGTCGATATGATCTTTATGTATACTTGGATTAATATGCTTTGCTAGATGCTGCTGTTAATGGAGTATGAAAAGGAGTTTCCATAAATTAACCAAGCTATGCGTGAACCTATAGGGTCACACACTTAACGGGTTGAAATATTGGATTCTAATAGGATTCAAATTGGGCTTAGTTTGGATAGAGATCCAAACAGATTGGATGGGGATCCGAGTAGAGTCCTGATTGGGCCTAGGTGGGCCCAAGTTTGGTCGTCTATATATATGAGGGTACAGGGCACAGGGAAGCAGAGCTTTTCTCTCACATGTTAATGCGTTCTCATGCTAAGTTGTTAGTCACCAAGAGAAAACCCTAGCCGCCACCTCTCGAGAGCCTGACTACCTCGTCGACCACTCAGGTGCTAGTATACCATCGGCTGGTATTCCCACCATGGATGTGTGAACACCAGTAGAGGCATTGGTATCTTATTTCGCATCGGCATCGCCACCGCTGATTGGATCAGTGGCATCATCGGCATCTATATATATCGTTCGTTTGCTCGTGGATGTGCGACCGATGCATACTTGATTTCGATTGATCTTTCCTCGCAGAATTCCCAAAAGTCATTTGCGGTGAACTAGATCTCGAAGTCAGTGATGATTTGGTTTGGGACTCCGAACCGATATATGACGCCTTCGATAAATTTCGTCGCCTTTTTGGCTGTGCAATTCTTTAATAGCATCACTTCGATCCATTTGCTAAAAAGCCTACCCTCTCCCGGGTTTGGTTGCATGCACGATGGCCTTTTAGCGCCCAACTCGAAGGGGATGTAGTCGGTGAGGTCAGTGAAGATGCGTGACTGTGGGTGTACAGCTAAAGAGCCTACCCTCTCCTGGGTCCGGTTGCATGCACGGTAGCCTTCTAGTGCCTAACTCAGAGGGGGATGTAGTCGGCATGGGTAGACAAAAAAATGCTCGACTGTGGGTGTTCAGCTATGAAGCTTACCCCTTCCTGGCCCAGCTGCATGTCCGGGGGAGGAAGTAGTTAGCGAGGTCGGTAAAAAATATGCTCGACTGTTGGTGTGCAGCTATAAATCTTTCCCCTTCCTAGCCTAGTTGCATGTTTGGGGGAGGAAGTTGTCGGCAGGGTCAAAGAAGGAGCGTCCCAGGGTCGACGAGTGACATAACGTATCTGCTTTATTGGCAAAAACAATAGAAGTTTATTACAAAAGAGTTAGGCATAAAATCGGCGAAGGCGCTCGATGTTCCACGAATTGGGCGCTGCTTGTCCGTCTTCCCACATTAGCCTATAGGCCCTGGGTCTTGTTACTTCGATGATGATAAAAGGTCTTTCCCAGGGAGCAGAAAGTTTATGCATTCTGATGATTGAGTGTACTCGGTGAAGCACCAGGTCACCAACCTTGAAACTCCTGGTTTGTATGTTGCGGTAGTGGTACCGTCGGAGGGTTTTCTACTACCAGTCTGTTTGTATTGCGGCGGCTATCTAGGCTTCCTTGAGGGAGTCGATGTCTTCTGCTTTGGTTTGTTCTGCCATGTCTTCATCGTAGTGCTGGACCTAAGGAGACTTGTGTAGCATATCAACTAGAAGGAAAGCTTTGGATCCGTACACGAGAAAGAAGGGGGTGTGACCTGTCCCTCTGTTTGGCTATGTGCGGAGCCCTAGAGTACCATAGGTAGTTCTTGTAACCACCTCCTGGCATACTTTTGTAGAGGGCCAAAGATTCGAGCTTTTAACTCTTGAAGGATCATCCTGTTGGCATGCTCGCACTGTCTGTTTGCTCATGGATGTGCAACCAATGCATACTTGACTTCGATTGATCTTTCCTCGTAGAATTCCCAAAATCATTTGCGGTGAACCGGGTCCCGAGGTTGGTGATGATTTGGTTTGGGATCCCGAACCGATATGTGATGCCCTCGATAAATTTCACCGCTTTTTTGGCTGTGCAATTTTTCAACGGCACTACTTCGATCCATTTGGTGAACTTGTCGATGGCCACCAGTAGTCTATTGATACCTCATAGATCTTTCTGAAAAGATCTGACCATGTTGAGCCCCTAGCATGCAAAGGGCCAAGTTGGTGGTATTGTCTAGAGAGCCTGTGTTGGTAAGTGGTTTTGTTTCGTGAAGAATTGGCATCCGGTGCACTTTTTGACTAGTTCCTTTGTGTCACTGTTGGCCGAAGGCCAGTAGAATCCTGATTGGAAGGCTTTGCTGACTAGTGTCCTGGCTTCGACGTGATTGCCGCACGTCCCCGAGTGTACTTTATTAAGGATTTGAAGGCCACATGCTTTGTATAATTTTTTGCCGATGATGACGTACTATTTGCTGCATCGGCCCAGATGCTTGGCTACCACTTTATCCTCTAGAGTCGTGCCTTTCGAGATATAATCTATGAAAGGTTTTCGCTAGTCGACGATGTCCTCGATCATAGCCACGATTTCCTTAGTTGTGGTGTTGGAAGTGTCGGGGCCGTCAGTCTTTATTAATGGCTTGGTGAGTTCTTGGATGAATACGCCTGATGAGACCGAAGCTCCAGAGGACCCGAGTCATACCAAGGCATCAGCGGCTATGTTATCATTGCTAGGGACGTGATGGAACTCCAGTCCAAAAAACTTATTTTCGAGCTTTCGAACATCAGCATAATAAGCATCCATCTTGTCGTTGGTACAGGACCAATCCTTGTTGACTTGGCTGATGGCTAACTTAGAGTCCCCACAGACCATGAGTCACTTTACGCCAATCAAAATTGCTATTTGGAGCCCATATAATATGGCCTCGTACGCCAATCAAAGTTGAAGTACGCACCGTAGCTTCTCACCCTTTGGGGACACGAGGAGTATTCCTACGCCAGCTCGTTCTAAGTTGAAGGATCCATCGAAGTACATCGTCCAATACTCCTTTTCCTCCCTACTCGGGGGCAGTTGGATTTTAGTCCATTCCGCGATGAAGTCAGCGAGAGCCTATGACTTGATGGCGGTGTAGGACTGGAACTCCATTATGTATTCACCAAGCTCGACTACCTACTTCACGATCTCCCCGGTGGTATCATGATTGTAAAGTATGTCATCTAGAGAATATTCTGTGACTACCATGATTTTGTCGGCTTGGAAATAGTGTTTCAATTTCTGAGCGGTAAGTAGGACAGCGTAAAGGAGCTTCTGCACTTGAGAGTACCTTGTCTTTGAGAGTCCAAGTACTTCCGAAATAAAGTACACCGACCGCTGGACTAGGAAAATGTATCCTTCTTTGGGTCATTCTACCATGGTGGCCGTGTAGACGATGTTGGTTGTGGCGGCGATGTATAGAGGAGAACTTCTAGACTCGACGCCGTGAGGACGAGTGATGTGCACCGGGGTGCGATTTGTGGCCCGATCTTCCGATAGGTTCGATTGAGGTGACGAGTGGACGTTGACGTTTTAAGGCTTCCGGTCAGCGATCGGAACCTTGCAATCGCTACACCCTCTCG
>KE371207.1:635019-646174 GCA_000418225.1 Zizania latifolia | reverse complement strand
GGTCGGCCAATAGCCGTGAGCCGATGGTGGTCGGTAGTTGGCCGATAGAGATCGGTGGTCCAAGTAGTGTCCGATGGCCGATGGCCGATGGCCGGTGTCCGATGGCCGATGGTCTTCTCCCATGTTCCTAAGTAAAATACAATCATAACAGGAACTTAGTAGTATTCCATTCATAGGAGAACTCGCTTGAGTAACGAGGAACGAATTCACCTGACAATTAAGTTGACGAACTCGAGCACGAGTCATCGGTCCTTGGTAATCAAGTGTGGTAATCAAGTGTGGATGTATCTTTAGCGGTGATGTCCTCATCAACTAGTGGTGAGGTCAGGAATTTTTTCAGAGCTGTGAAAGCTTCGCTAGCCTCATCTGACCATTGGAAGTCGTCTTCCTTTTTTAGAAGTTTGAAGAATGGAGCCCCCCTCATTCCCCTAGTCAGGAAATAAATCTTCCAAGGGCAGTCATGCAGCCTGTGAGCTTTTGAACTTACTTTGCGTTATTGGATTTTTCCATCTTGAGTATTCCCGCTATCTTGTCTATGTTAGCCTCAATGCCTCAATTGCTGATGATAAATCTAAGTAATTGCTTGGATGGTACCCCAAAAACACACTTGTCGGGGTTGAGCTTCCACCGGAATCTTCGTAGGTTGTTGAATGTTTCAACGATATTGCTGATTAGGTCATCTTCCTCCCTTGATTTATCACTACGTCATCGATGCATGCTTCAACGTTGCGTCCGATCTGATTGGACAAGCATCGTTGGATGGCTCGTTGGTACATTGCCCCTGCATTCTTGAGTCCGAAAGACATGGTTGTGTAGCAATATGTGTAGAACGGTGTGATGAAGGAAGTGTTCTCCTGGTCTTCTTTTTTGAGGCCGATTTGATGGTACCCCAAATAGTAGTCGAGGAAGCACAAGAGTGAGCATATTGCGGTTGAGTCTACGACCTGATCAATCTAAGGTAGCCCAAAGGGATCTTTTGGGCAATGTTTATTTAGGTCGGTGTAATCGATGCACATCCTCCATTACCCTATCTTCTTTTTTACATGTATGGGGTTTGCGAGCCACTCCGGATGAAAAACTTCTCGGATGAATCCGGCCGCCAACAGCCGGGTAATCTCAACCTTGATTGCTTCTTTTCCATCCTGATCAAATCTTCGCAGTTTCTGCTTGGAGGGTTTTGCGGTTGGGAATATATGGAGTTCGTGCTCCATCAGCTCTTGAGGAACCCCTGGTATATCAGAGGGCTTCCATTCAAAGATATTCATGTTGGAGTGCAGGAAGCTGATGAGCACGCTTTCCTATTTGGGGTCGAGCCCTACCCCGATGACCACAGTTTTTGATGGGTCAGCGTCGGAGAGGATGATCTTCTTCGTGCTTGATGGTTAGGCTAAGATACCGCAAGGGGAGGAAGCTTTAGTCAGGACTTCCTAGACCTCGGGGGATTCTTCTAGACCTCGGGGGATTCTTCTGGACCTGCCTAAGGGTCTCCTCCATCCAAGTTGATAAGTCGATGGCTTCGGCCAGGGCAAGACCGTCTTTCTCACATTCATAGGATATGCCATTGTTACCACGTATAGAAATAGCTCCATTGGAGCTCGGTATTTTTAGCACGAGATAGGGATAATATCCGACAGCCATAAACTTTGAGATGGAGGGTGTTCCGAGGATAGCATGGAATGGAATATCGTAGTCGGTGACCCAAAACGTCACATCCTCCATCCTAAAATCATCCTAAGAACCAAAGGAGACCGGGAAGGTGATCGAGCCGAGGGGTACTGACCCTTTCCCAGGTATTATACCATAAAATGTGGTATTCTCCTTTCAAAGGATGTCGACTGAGATGCCGAGGTCAATGAGGGATTGACGGAAAAAGATGTCCAAACCACTCCCACCATCGATCAGGACCCACTTCATACGCACCTTGAAGATCACTGGGTCGACGACCAACGGCCATCGTCCAAGCTTTGGGATGTTGGTCCACTAGTCTTCTCGGCTGAAGGTGATAGGGACCTCCGACCACTATAGACATTGAATGTCCTCAAACCCGGTGGAGTTAATGCACCGGTCCAAGATTTTTTGCTGTTGCTTTGTCTCGGTCAAGGAGGGTCCTCCAAAGATGATGTTAACATTCTTCTGAGGCTCTTAGAAGTTATTATCACTCTGGGACCGACGTCTTTTCTGGGACAGTCATCATCTTTTTAGCACCATCTGTCCTACCATGGGTTGCTTCATGTCTCCTTAACCAGTGCATCCTGTAGGGAGTATCATTTGCACATCGTGTGATTGCCCTTGGGGTGAAACAGAGAGGGTTTGTTCAGTTCTCCCTGCATTGACTCATCCTCTCGCTACCTTGATTTGTAGGCTGCTGCAACTGTCCTTTTTGTCTTCCTTATCCGATGTTATTTGGGTCGAGAGGTTCTCAGTCGATCATCTTTCTGGTGGAGGGACCATGGGCGATCCTCCCTTGTCCAGCGAGATCGAGTTTCGTGATGAGAATGTTCCATCTTTTCTCTTTGGGTATCTTCACTATCCACGTACTTTTCAGCGATGGAGATCATGCGTGCTATCATGGTCAGCTTCTTCCTCATGAGGACCCTGTGCACTTTGGATGAGAGGTGCAAGGCATCGATGAAGTAATTGATTATATCCTATTCCTTGACATCCACAATGGTGGTTCTTTTCTCAGAGAATCTTTGAATAAAACTTCGGAGTGACTCATCTTCCTTCTATCATAGTTATTGTAAATCGTAGCGGGTGCTAGGCTTTTGCCATGTCCCCTGGTAATTACCGATGAAAGTCATGCGAAGTTGTGCCCAGGAATTGATTGAGTTCTTTGGTAGACTGTAGAGCCAATTGTTGGCGAAGGACGAGAGCATGATTGGCAAATAATTTGCCATCACCTTCTCGTCACCATGAGCCGCATTGACGGCCATATAATATAGCCATAGCCAGTGTGAGGGGTCTATCTTGCCATTGTAGGGTGCAATTCTAGTTGGACGGAACCCTTTCGGCCATCGCACTCGCCTGAGGCGCTATGTGAATGCGGGGAAGCCACTATGATCGCCTTGACTCCCATGTCCCTGATGATGGTGGTGGTTCCACCAGCTCCTTTCACTGCTAGAACTGCTGCTACTGGTGCCACTGTTGCCACCGTCCGTACTTTGGCCATCGTCCGTCTGCTAATATATTTTTGAGCATATCCTGTTGTTACGTCTCCCTCGTACCACCGGGTGATCCCCTCGATTGTTGCGTGGATCATCACTGAAAGGGGTCCACCACGAGACGGTTGGTACCAGTCGAAGCTATCATCCTCCTTTTCTTATGGAGAAGGGGAGCGAGGTCAGACCGGAGCGGGTGCTAGGGTATTGATCTGCATTGCCACTGCCTAAGTTAAAGCCTTGGCCCGCTGTAACTCTAGAGTATCGGGGAGGGAGCCGAGAGCCCTCTTGATCACCACCAGACAAGCGGTGATGGTCTTGAAGACTCTCTGACCGTTGAACTCTAAGGTGAATTCATCATCGAGATTGCGGCGGACCCCATCTTCTTGCGTGATTCTCACTGCTGCGGCATGCCTGCGCCGGTCGCTACTGGAAGAAGACGCATCTCCCTCAGCCATCATGATGAGGTTGGTCAGGAACCAAGGACTATCTGACCGAGGATCGCCCTCTGGTTTGCTAGCAATCTCGACTTCTGCCTATCGACATTAGACAACCTGACCCTTCTTGCTGGAAAAGATGACATAGTGCTCAAGGCTGGCTAGAGCCCGATCGAATCTAGATCGACTAGCCTGCTCGAGAATCGAAGGAGGAGCTGATCCTATCGAGCCGGCTAGCTCAGGAATGATGCCCGACGGGGGCTGTGATAGGACAAGCTGCCCTACTGAACACTGGTAAACGCCAAGCTCCCAAACATGAAGATGGAGCCAGCAGTCATGAGAAATTCCAAAGGGGATGCTATTGGATCCTGGTGAAAGTCATCGCGATCTCCTACCTGGCACGCCAACTATTGGTGAATCACCGAGCAGTTCACCCATGAGGGTAACCGAGGTGGTGAATAGATGTGTAAGGAAAATGCAGCGCCTTCAAACCTGATGATCGACTCTAGGAAACAAGAGCCAAGATTTATACTGGTTCAGGCCTCTCGAGAGATAATAAACATACGTCTAGTGTTTTAGTGTATTATATGATGTCTAAGCTTACAAAGCAACGCACTTAAGCGATGAAGGCTTAAGACATCAAAAACAAGATGAATAACCTGTCCTGGGAGGTGCCTCGCTCCCTTTATATACTCAATGGGCGAGCCCGATGATCCAAGACTCTATCCCGAGTCGGTCTCTCTGATACCTAAGATTACATACTAAATTCGGGTGCTAATTCCTAATTACAAGGATTCTGGTATAAACATTTCTCTTTATATCGGATCTAGGATTTAATTCCCAGATAAGGACTTAACCTTCCTTATCGGGACCGATCCCTCTTCATGGGCTATACCGGACTCTAATGCTGGTCTTGGCCTGCTCTTGGTCCGGGCTAATAAACCCACCATAGGGTACCCGGGGGTTATATCCTCGACAATACTAATTTTAGAGTATTTTCTTACTCCCTATCATTTTATAATTAGATTTGATTATATGCATATTTTTTAAAAAATATTATGATTATATTTTAATATGTAGCAAGGCATGGGCATCAAACAATGCAAATTATTTCTCTTGGCTATTATTATTAACCTTTACACCTGCATGTAGTGCAGACCATATTCTCATGGAACTAATTGTTTTGTTTTTGCAGGTTGAAGATGTCATTAGAGAACAGAATATTATGGCAGCAAATGAGATCATTGATCTTTTTTTGCAAGCTGATTGTTACATGCCTTTCCATCATTGCAAAACAAAAGTTTGTATTTTGTAACCTATTCGTTCTTTCAGTTTTGTTTGTTCTGAAAATTAATTACTAATCCTGTGTGGCCAAATCTTTTTTTAGGAATGTCCAGCACACCTCAAAGAAGGTATTTGCAGTTTGATTTTTGCTTCTCCAAGGTGCTCACAACTCCCTGAACTTAGTCGGATGCGCAATCTTTTTGAAAAGAATATGGAAAAGATTTTGTTTCTGCTGCAGTTGACTTACGACCAGATGCTTGTGTTAATAACCTTGTAACTTTCAATGTTTGTTTTGTTCGAATCGTTCAATTCTGAATATCACATTTTCTTTCTTTTCACATCTGAACTTAATGTCCTTCTGAAGCTAATTGAGAAGCTGTCAGTTAAGAAGCCGTCTAGACAAACTAGGCTGAAAATTCTCAAGGAGATTGCAAAGGAGCATCAGATCGATTGGGTATGACTAAGACTGAGCAAGAACTTCTCAAACCTCCTATAGAGCCGATTGTATATGCTAGTGAAACTCTTCCATTCATACTTCTATTTTCCATGTGTGATGTGTTGGGATGATTATGTTTAACTACTTTGCAGCAAGGACCAACTACATTTGTTGAAGCTACCAACTTGCTAGTGAAGACTACTCTATCAACACATGTTGTGTAACTAAATCCATATAACTACAGGTTTGTCAGTTGTTCTTCAAATGTGAATTATGTTGACATATATGACATTGGCTCCCCATTCATGGCTTCTTGTTCTTTTGTACAGTTCTAGACATGGTGATGACCACAATAATGAGCACACTATGCAATTCAAAGATGTTGCATCAGGTGCTCGAGCAGCTGCAGAGTCTGCTGAGAGAGCAGCTTCTGCCGCCACGGCTACAGTTGATCTTGCGAATAAGAAGACTCCTTCATCTGACGAAGTCAAGGACCGAATAATTCTTTTTCATGAATCCACTCATTCCAGCAAGAGACAGTTAATGAGCAAATCAAGTAGATCCTCCAGGAGCGAAGATGTGGTTACCTTTGACGATCTAAAGCCCAAAGAAGGAAGGCTTCCAGTAGAGAGAGCTTCAGTGGATCAAACCACATAGAAGATAAAGACACAGAACCAGTAGATTTGGGTACAAGGAGGTTGTAGAAAAGAAACACCGTGCTACTCGAAAGATACACTCAGAGGTAATGTTTGATGATTTAGAGGGATTGAATTCAGAGATAGAGGATGAAAGAGATACGGAGATACAATCCATAAAAAGGCCTTTCCTAGAAGTGAATCTTAATTTATTTCATTATTCGCTTTAAGTCTAAGATATTTATTGTCCTTTGATTTTATCGTAGCGTTAGCATTGACACACTACTAATATATCATTGTCCTAAATATCTTAGGACAAATTAGTGAAATATAAAAAGTAAATTCTCAATTCGTCATATAATCAATCCCCCTTTTTAGATTTTGTTCTCTGTTTCTAGAGGAATGCTATTTTATTCTTTTTTATTAAGAAAAAGCTATAATGTTTTCTTATACGCCTCCTGCAGCCTAATGCACCAGCCCAGTTACTACTCCTATTACATGGCCTATAATACTGTCTGATATTCTGATTAGGCCTTCTCTCCCTTGCTGGCTGCTCCCTGAGTTTGCTGGTAAGCTGACCCAAGTGAGAAACGGGCATGGAAAGTTTTTCAGTTGTTCTGAGAAAAAATAGAAATTATATGAAAACGAAAATAAAATATAATAAAATGTTTCAGAATGGAAACAGAAATAGATTTTTTTTATTTGAATGTAGAAGCAGAAACTGAAATGGAAATAGATTTTTTTAGATGTGGATGTGAATGGATGTGGATATGGATATGAATGTATGTGAATCTATTATTTGGATATAGATATGCATATCATTTAGATACGAATGTGAATACGTGTGAATCTATCATTTGGATATAAATGTTAATGTACATGAATCTTTTATTTGGGTATAAATATGAATGTAAAGGATTTTCATAGACGGACCTCTTAGCTGACAGCATGCAAAAACGTGTTTTCATAAACGAGCGGTTAAGTCAACCGCAGGTGTCGGCGTTCTAAAACCTGGGGTTCCCAATCCCACGTAAATCAAAGTGATACAACGCCATGTCATCGTAATCAAGCTCACCATCTTCAAGCATGAATCAAGCTTCAGAATGATGCTTGGAGAGATCAACAATTCGGGCTAACCCAGGCGTTATCGAGCCCCTAAGGTCTTTTGGTGGCCCTATCGAGCTTGGTGTCATCAAGGCTACCAAGTCTTGGTATCAAGCTGTTAGTGCCTAAGCTAACTCGTTCTCTCTCGGTTGTACTCGAGTGCTCTGCCTCCGAGGTGTCTTACCTTGAGCTCAAACACCCCGAGTTTAGGATCGCCCTAAGGAGCTCAAGATGCAACCACATGTCGCACATTAGATATATCAAGGTAGGGCCCACCTTCCTTTCTTGGTTATTGTGCATTTTTTCTACTTATGGTGATGTGACGGATATCTACTCCAACATATGAAGTTCTAGCGTGGCAACAAGACAACTCACAGTGACTTCCCATTAAGGCAAGCATTGGCTATCATGCAATGTTTCCTACAATAAGGAGACACATAAAATCATGCTACTTGTCAGATACTCAGATCAAGCCAGCCACTATCAACCTCACCCTAGTTTCTGACAAGTAGGGACTTGATAGTGACTATTCCTTATGAAGAGGCTTAAGCGGCAGGAATGATACCCACAGAAGAATGGGTTTGCAACTCCCATATTCGATGATAGTGTGATCCACCTGAAGTCTAGGAGGTTATTTATAGACTCCTAAATATAGCTTTAATGGGGTAACTTCTTTAGTTTGGATGATGTGGTATCCCCATATGTATAAAAGGAGAGGACCGTGACCATAAGGAGGAGTGGGGGAAATCAAGCTAAGAAGAGGCTAAGTTAGATCAGTAGAAGGATTACTAGCATCATAGAGTCTTGGCATCCAATCTAGTCCTAGTCTAGAGATCAGGCTAGGACTTGTAATCCTTCGACGAGACATTCTCGTTTCTAATAGAGTCTACCACATATGAGTAGTATATTACATCTCACGATAGTCTGAATATGTCTAAAATTTTTCATGTTCATCTCCTCACCAAAATGAGTGACTGCAACTCTAAGCCTCCTGGCCAAACTCACAAAGGGAGTCCATCCACATTTTCACTAATGGTGTTCTCACACTAACAACAAGCCTTAGATCACAAATGGTTAGCCAAATGCATATAAAAAGCATGATTTGGCCGTCTATAAAAATATTTTTTATAGTAATGGGAAATGTCTATAGAAGATAGAATGAACATTTGAGCTTTCTCCTGTATTTTCATATGTTTATATATATGTTGAGGGCTAGTTTGGTAGGCCGAGATCTTAGCCTATTCCATGGGAATGGGCAAGGATCCTGGTCTACCAAACTAGTCCTGAGTCGTCTTACGATTCCAATGTTTATCATGCAACATGCATCCTAGTGAATGGTGTCTCCAAGCCTTCACCACACAGACCTGCATGGAGAGGTATGAAGTTTTCTGATCAGCATATAATTACATATCATAAAGTGTGGTAATGTAAATTTTTTCATACTGCTAAGAGGGATGTCATGAAATAGCTAGAAGTAAAATCTAGTGCTCATTGATTAAAATTTTTGTGAAAGTTCTTTTTTATATTGATCAAAATATCGATGTAGGACTGGATTATCTGATGGCCAAAAGTTTCCAAAATTTCAGTATACTGACAGTAGCCCCCAACTCTATTCAAATGATCTACACAGAAATTAAATTAGTGACTAAATACGCTTTAATTCCCAACAAAATTGTTGGGAAACCGAATCCTATCAGGGATGTGACCCCCAGGTACCCCACGATTGGGCTTATTAGTACAGACCGAGAGCAGGCTAAGTCTAGCATTGCCATCTAGTATGGCCCATAGAGAGGGGTTCGACTCCGATAAGGAAGGTTGAGTCCTTATTGGGTGACTGGACTCTAGATATGGTATAAAGAGATATGTTTATATCAGAATTCATGTAATTAGAGATTTAGAACCCGAGTTTGGTAGGTAATCCTAGATCGACTCGGGATAGAGTCCTAGGTTGTTGGACTCACCTCTTGATTATATAAAGGAGGTGAGGCACCCCCGGGAACATCCAATCTAAGCTTTAGCACCCAAGCTGTTCATCTTGCTTTCTGACGCCTTAAGCGTCCATAGCTTAATTACGTCGTATTGTAAGCTCCACCATCATATTACACACCAAAACACTGGACGTAGAGTTATTATCCTCTAGGAGACCCGAACCAGTATAAATCTTGGCTCTTGTGTTCTAGAGTCGACCATCGGGTTCGAAGGTGCAGCGCTTCCCTTACACACATCTAATCACCACCTTGGGTACCCCCTTGGGTGGACTGTTCGGTGATTCACCGATAGTTGGCGTGTCAGGTAGGGGGTCACGTCGCTTTTGGCAGGATCCGATGGCATCACCACATCGACTTTCAGCTAGACCTGGGACAACGCTTGTCCTGGGCGATACAACGTACATCGCTGACTCAACCGGGAGGCTGATTTCTTTCGATTCGGCCCCAACTCCTGAGCGGTCACCGCACCGGACTCTCGATCCCTTTCTCGCCCGAAAGGCAAATCAGATCGTCGAACATCTGGCCGACACTATCTGGGAATTAGCTCTCAATCAGCTCTCCGAGCAGGTGGCTGCCCGACTCATTCGGCACTTTTCAAAGAGCTTCGAGGAACTGCACCCCCGAGGGTCCCGTCATTAGGAGGATTTCCCCGAGCATGCTGGTGGGCATCTCACCGGGCGGCTCGCTTGGGTGCACTTCGAGTCCACCGACAGTCATGTCACGGTTCCCAGAACCAGCTCTTCCCATCGCACTGAGTCAGTGAGACGATGATGTAGGAATCCCAGGAAGAACAACTGGGGACCTCAGAAGAACGACAAGCGATTCAAGCGCTCAAGGAAGGACCGACAAGATGATGCCAAGGATCGACGAGATGACACCAAGGACCGACCATGCTGATGATGGACCCGTAGGAGGGTATGGTGCATGCAGAATAGCGGGCCGAGATCAGGAAGACGACGGACCAACAGGGATCAATGTCGAACCGAACTACCTTGGAATAAAGAACTTCAGCCCGGTGTCACCCCAAATTTTGTCAAGAACACCGAACGCCATCTTGATTGGGCTCCTCCTTTTGTGCAGCTATGTACCCTTCGCCTTATATGAAATAAAGTTTAAGTTTTCTCCTAAGTAAAGCTGCATTATTCATCTCCATCGATAAATCGCTAGGCTCGGACCCACTCAGGTCAATGTAAAA
Organism: Zizania latifolia; assembly: GCA_000418225.1. Taxonomy (NCBI): domain Eukaryota; kingdom Viridiplantae; phylum Streptophyta; class Magnoliopsida; order Poales; family Poaceae; genus Zizania; species Zizania latifolia. The sequence goes on along the minus strand of KE371207.1, from coordinate 635,937 downwards.
AACATCGCGCGTCTAGCTCAAATGGTTGTGCCCCTATGAACTAGCTCAAGGTTTGGAGATAGCAACTGTGTGAGCAAAAAAGAGTTGGCGTTAGCTCCCTCTCAGTGCCTGATCACTTGCTGGGATCCTCAAGGGCTCGAGCCCTAAGCCTCAACTTCGAAAAAGTCTTGGCAGCCTTGAGAACTCATGATGCGTGATGTTGGGTTGGCACGTGTAGGATCAGGGTAGGCGACCAGAGGGGGGCTGAATGGTCGAAAACAAATTTTCACATCGTAAAAACAAAACTTCAGATGGACCCGTGTTCGACTCACAAGTGACCCTAAAATGTCATGCACAACAATGGTGCCAAGATTGTCACACCAGATGAGTCGAGACACAAAAACTTCCTCAATCTTCAGATATCACGCTTGCAAGTGACCTCGATAAAGCTCAGTACACGACAGTGCTAAAATGGTCCACTTACAAAGCAAGTTAATATAGACTCCTCCGAACTACGACACTTGAAAAGAATCGTTTCACCGAGATACAAGTGTATTCCGACAAATCAAAAGTCACCTACTAGTGTGACGAGCGTTCTATGGAAGGAGATACGCCCGAAACACTCAATTTCAAAACATCGAACACTTGATGAGCAAACACGGTGTCATTTCATCGAACATGCAAAAAACGCGTTCCGGATCCTCTTAAACAATAACACAAGCACTAGACATGCATCACAACTTGGTCACATAGACATTTCATCAAACACACATCATGCAGTCCAAAAACAAGTGCTTAGAGACATTAGATCAAACACCTAGAAAGCAGTATATATCCTTTGAAGCAATTCAGCGAACACGTTATGGGCAAGAAGTTTATACTGAAAACTCGGTGTAGATCTTTGCCGGAGAGACGCTTGCTGCTGTGCCGAGTGTGTCG
>KE371207.1:579252-595611 GCA_000418225.1 Zizania latifolia | reverse complement strand
TGCGAACTCCATCACGGTCGAGTCTCTTCATCTCTACTCTTCTTCACCCCGTTGACAATCACTCATCATCCCCATGGTATACACCATGGCTCCTCACAAAGTATGGGTGATAGTAGTTGTTGGAGAACGCGGAGGCTACGCTAGCCAAAAACAAAACTTTTTCTACCACGCTCTTCTTCATTCTTGATGAAACCAAACCCTTTGATCGCTTCATCAAAACGAAGATTCCAACTCCGAGAAGCTTGCTTCAGCCCATAAATGGACCTTTGCAGCTTGCATATTTTCCCAGCATTCTCTAGATCGTCAAAACCTTTAGGCTGTGCCATGTACACATTCTCACTTAGGTTTCCATTAAGGAAAGCTGTTTTGACATCCATTTGCCATATCTCATAGTCATAATATGCGACAATTGCTAGGATAATCCGGATAGACTTTAGCATTGCGATGGGCGAAAACGTTTCATCATAATCAACACCTTGAATCTGCCTAAAACCTTTTGGCACCAATTGTGCCTTATAGATTTCAACATTTCCATCAACGTCTATCTTTTTCTTAAAAATGCATTTACACTCAATAATTTTTACACCATTAGGTGGATCGACCAAGTTCTAAACTTGATTCTCTCGTATGGATTCTAACTCAGATCTTATGGCTCCAAGCCATTTCTTAGAGTCTGGTCCCATCACCGCTTCCGAATAGGTCTTGGGTTCATCATTGTCCAACAATAATATGTCGCGCTGCCTAGTGGTCAAAAATGCAAACCGCTCGGGCGCACGACTCAACCTTTCTGACCGACGTGGGGCTGGTGTCTCAACAATAGGTTCTGCAACATCTTGCACATCGAGTTGCGGTTCAGTAGGAGCTGAAACACTTTCTAGTGGTTCTCGAACCTCTTCGAGTCGCACCGTGCTCCCACTAACCCCTTTTGAGAGAAACTCTTTCTCAAGAAAGACATCATTCCGGGCGACAAACAATTTGCCCTCTTCCCGGTTATAGAAGTAATATCCATTGGTTTCCCTAGGATACCACACAAAGAAGCATTTATCAGATTTACGAGTGAGCTTATGAGACGTCAAATATTTTGCATAGGCATCACAACCCCATATCTTTAGAAAAGATAACCCGGGACGCTTCCGAGTCCATATCTCATATGGCGTCCTCTCTACAGATTTAGATAGAACCCTATTTAAGGTGAAAGCAGCAGTTTCTAGAGCGAATCCCAGAAGAACAATGGAAGATCAGATTGACTCATCATTGACCGGACCATGTCTAACAAAGTTCGGTTCCTCCGCTCCGACACCCCATTCCATTGAGGTTTGTCTAGTAGAGTCAGCTGTGGAACAATTCCACACTGCTTTAGATGATCAATAAACTCATGGCTCAAATATTCACCTCCACGATTCGATCGCAGAAATTTAATTGTCTTGCCAATATGATTTTGTACCTCATTCTAGAACTCCTTGAACTTTTCAAATGATTCCGACTTCTGCCTCATTAAGTAGATGTAACCAAATCTACTAAAGTCATCGGTAAAAGTAATGAAGTACTGAAAACCACCTCTGGCCGTAGAACTCATTGGTCCACATACATCAGTATGTACAATGGCCAACAATTCATTTGCCATCTCACTTTGACCAGTGAAAGGTGTCTTAGTCATTTTGTCAAGTAAACAAGACTCACATGTGTCAAACGATTCGAAATCAAATGACTCCAAAATCCCATCTTTATGGAGCTTCTGCATGCGCTTCTCATTTATATAACCTAAAAGACAATGTCAAACATAGGTAGGATTCAAATCATTAAGCCGAGACCTTTTTGTATTAATGTTATAAACATGTGTATCCTCAAGATTCAGAATATATAAGCCATTCAATAATGGACAAACACCATAGAGCATACCATCCGAAAATATCAAACAACACTTGTTCTTTATTACGAATTCAAAACCATCTTCCTCCAAACATGAAAAAGAGATAATGTTTCTACCCAGGGCCAGAATGTAATAATGATTATTCAATTCCAAAACTAATCATGATGGTAGCGACAAAGAATGAACGCTGATGGCCAATGCAGCAACTTTTGCACCGTTGCCGACATGAACATCCAATTCGCCTCTTGCACACTTCCTTGTCCTATTTAGTCCTTGCAACGATTTACAAGTATGAATCATTGATCCGGTATCAAATACCCATGAATCACTTGGACGAATAGCAAGATTAATTTCAATAATATTTATACCTAATGTGGAAGCGGAAGTCTCACTTCTCTTCTTTTTCTTGAGTTCTTCCAAGTATAACTTGCAGTTCCTCTGTCAATGACCAGTTCTGTACACAAACAAGGACTTTGAGGCATCGTACCTCTCGGCCCGAGCTTGGTTCTCAAACATGCCTCGGAGTCCCACAATCATATTATGGGCATCCCTGTTCTCATCTTGCTTCTGAAGCTCAGAGAACATACTAGCAAGCATGAGACAGCTAGCATCGAGTGAATCGTTGGCGTGCTTCACATAAGCCCACCAATCAGCTGCAGATGCATTATTAGCTGGTTCATCAATAAAGTTTGTTCCAGAAAGCTTTTCTTTTTCAAGAATCGATCGTAAATTAAAACTGGAAGTGTTACTAGCAGTAGGTGCCATGATCTCCAACAAAAATGCAAGGTTTAGCACTATGCTATGTGAATCTTCTCTCAAATAAAAGATGCTCCACTACATGATATACAATCGTTTTCTCTCTTACGACATGTAGTGGGACAAGATCCATATTCAACTAACTCCTAGCGAGCTTTGGCATCACTGCTAGAAGATTAGTGACATAGGTAAGCAACAACATGCTAATCACATCCTATGTGACTCTTGTTCGTTGGGGTGGCATCCTATGCCTCAACACCCAACTCCATGCCCCAAAGCCCAAAATCGTTTTGATAGCTTTGTTAAGCAAACCAATACTATGCATGTGGTTGTCCGATATCTATCCTAACTGGTTAAGATAAAAGATGGTACCCTACTTTGGCAGACCCACCATACAATGATCAAAAACCTTAATAGGAGCAGCTATTGGAAAGGGCATCAAAGTTCTTAATTTTTTGAGGGAAACTATTCTAACATGGTAACGATGCCTACCGCACACAAAACATGATAGAATAGTATGATAGGAACATAAGTAAACATTACAGGCAATCATATCAACTATGACATAGTATGACCCTTCTTGCATGGTGATCTGTATCTTCATGGTTCCTGTCCTTCGAGTCATCACGCTTCAAGCCTTCATGCTCTTGTATCAGTCTATTACAGCTAACAGCACTATACTAATTACATGAGGAGAAGCATCACTATTGACACGCAGGTCGTATAATATTTGAACAGCCTTGGGCTGCAATTAACCATGAAACTCAAGCCATGAAAATTACATGTATGCATCATATACATCACAAGGCCATACCAGTCACAACATTCTCTGCAAAAATAAGTTAGGCGTAGAATCTATGCGTGACTGAAAACTAGATCCAGAACATCGGGCTCAAAGGCTCGGAACTTCCAGTCGAAGGATCCGAAACTTCTGAATCAGGGCTGAAACTTCTGAAATCAACCTTCTGTATCGAATTTATTTTGGACCGGAATTTTCGAGTCACACCCGGAACTTCCAAAAATAACCTTCTGTTTCGAAGTTTATTTCGGCCCGGAACTTCCGGTCCAACTGGAACTTTCAAAAATCCGATACAAGAACAATAGATCTAATCTATTTCTACCACATATCACCTATATGTGATCGATCCAGATCGAACACTACGAACTTGGCTCTGATACCACTGTTGGCTTATGGAGAGGCTACGCTAGCACTAAATTCAAAATTTTTTACCCCGTTCACCCAGGAACCATGTGTGTAATGGGATCATAGATCATTACCTCTAGCCACAAGACGCACTAGGGTTGCGGAAGTAGAGTTGATAAAGTGCGTTCTCGATCGGCTCCTCTCAGCTCTGTCCGTTCATCGGCGATGAAGACGACGTAGTCTAGCAATCTCCACGGGAGAAGATCAGCACCACAGTAGCAGTAGTGCCTCCACGGTATCCACACGTCCAGGGACAGGATCACCTCACGCCAGTATGCTAGTACCACGTGAGAGATTAGGAGAGAGACGGCCACAACCGGTGTAGCTAAGAGAGGTGACGGCTAGGGTTAGGTCGAAGCAACAACCAACAGCAGCCCTTTCGTCCTAACCCCTCCTCTCCTTATATAGTGCCCTCTCATGGGCCTTTAATCAGTATTAAAGCCCAACAGATTTAATCTGTTCATCTGGCCCGAAAGTTCTGGTCCAGGCCTAGAACTTCCAAAAATAACCTTCTATACGAATTTATTTCTGTCCGAAACTTCCAAAAATAACATTCTGTATCAAATTTATTTTAACCCGGAACTTTTGGGTTATACGCGGAACTTCCGGTTCGTCTAGAATCCATCTTTCAGGCAGGCCTGGAACTGTTGGTCCAACCAGAACTTTCGGTTCCTCTAGAAACCAAAACTAGGGCTGGCCCGAAACTTCCGGTCTAACCGGAACTTCCAGATGCTCCAGAACCTAGAACTTTCGGCCTCAAGCCAGAACTTCCAGTTCCCCAGAATTCTCTTGGGCATATTTCCATCAGTAGGTTCATGCATAGCTTAGTTAATATATGAAAACTCCTTTCCATACGCCATTAATAGTGGCCTCTAGCAAAGCATATTAACCCAAATATATGTAAAGATCATATCAGCTAAACCTTGTAATGTATCTCATGTACATGTCCCTTTATGTCATGATACTGATCAATCATAAGGTGAGATTTGTGTCATCCTATCAATAGCTCGATCCCTCTCTCGATCTCTATATTGGATTATAACTTGTGATTAACTCCATAATCACGTCAGCATGGCCATGCAGTTCCATAATCTAGTACATCGAGGGACCCAGAGATATCTCTCCCGTTAAGGAGGGGCAAATCCCATCTTGATCACTCACATCCCACTACATGTTTCATGACAGACCCGATGACTACTTTTATAACTACCCAGTTACAGAATAGCGTTTGGTAGTCCCTAAAGTAAGCCATTACGCATGTTGTGAACCATGGAGATCTTATGTCTAAGCACTTTACATAAACACTATCGAGACCAACAGATGACACATGGAATCTCAACAGTGCCTCATAGTGGGTCTATCCAACATATGTTCTCCAACATACATCTATATTATTGAGTTGGTATCTCTATACCCATGAGACATGATCATCAATCAATACACATGCTGATGTCAGTGATATCTGTTGCATATATGACTTAAAACTGATCAGGGATAATTTAGAAATAATCACATTATGAGTCTCATGAACAAATCACTTATTTGTTGATCTATAATGACAATCTATTTCAAGGAACAGTACTATATTTTATAAACATAGTATACCTCGTACAACATCTCTATGTTGACTCTAAGGTCATAATGCTAACAATATCCCAGTTGTACTAGAGTCAACCAAGTAGGTATCTAATACCCATAGATCTAGTGTGCATCTCATGCTTTTGCTGCGGGAGTGGCTTTGTCAATGGATCTACAACATTCAGATCTGTTTGCACTTTGTATATCTTTACATCTCCCCTATCCACTATCTCACGGGTCAGATGATCTCACCGAATTATGTGTTTGGACTTTTGATGTGACCTAGGCTCCATTGCTTGTGCGATAGCACCACTATTATCACAATAGAGGTCTCTTGGACTAGAAGCACTAGGGACGACACTAAGGTCAGAAATAAATTTCTTAATCCAAACAGCCTCCTTAGCAGCTATGTACTTGGCTTCTATTGTAGAGTCAGCTACCGTCTCTTGCCTGGAACTCTTCTAGCTCACCGCTCCATCGTTAAGGCAGAAAATGAATCCTGATTATGATCTATAATCGTTCTTGTCAGTTTGGAAGCTTGCCTCAGTGTAACCCCTTACAATGAGTTCTTCCTCACCTCCATAAACTAGGAACACATCTTTAGTCCTTCTAAAGTACTTTAAGATGTTCTTTATGGCTATCTAGTGACTCTCACCTAGATCAGATTGGTATCTGCTCGTTATGCTCAAAGCATATGAGACATCTCAGCGTGTACATAATATGGCGTACATGATGGATCCAATTGCCGAAGCATATTGAATACCATTCATCTTATCTTGCTCATCAGGTGTACTCAGACACTGAGTCTTGCTGAGATTCATGCCGTGTGACATTGGCAAGAAACCTTTTTTGGAAGCCTGCATGTTGAACCTCTTCAACACCTTGAAGATCTCAGGTCTAAGGACTTTACATAAACACTACTGAGACCAACTGATGACACATGGAATTTCAACAGTGCCTCATAGTGGGTCTATCCAATATATGTTCTCCAACATACGCCCATGTTATTGAGTTGGTATCTCCATACCCATGATCCATGAGACATGATCATCAATCAATACACATGCTGATCTCAGTCATATCTGTTCCATATATGACATAAAACTGATCAGGGATAATTTAGAAATAATCACATTATGAGTCTGATGAACAAATCTCGTATTTGTTGATCCATAATGACAATCTATTTAAAAGAACAATACAGTGTTTCATAAACATAGTATATGTCATACAACATCTCCATGTTGAGTTTAAGGGCATAATGCTAACAGCAGTAGCAGCAGCAACAGTTCTAGTAGCGATGGGGGCCGATGGGGCCACCACCATCATTGGGGGCATGGAAGTCAAGGCGATCATGGTGGTTTCCCTGTGTTCATGAAGCACCTCAGATGAGTATGGTGGCCAAAGGGGTTCCTACAATGGCAAAACAAACCCCTCATAATGGCTATGGCTATACTATATGGCTCTAAACACCATAGGGGGCGATGAGAAGGTGATGGCGAATTATTTTATAGTTATGCTCTCATCCTCTGTGAACAATTGGCTCTGCTGTCTACCAATTAATTCAATTGACTCTTGGACACAACTCTACTCATCCTTCATCAACAACTACCAAGAGACATGGCAGAAGCCTGGCACCCGCTACGATCTACAACAACGATGGCTGAAGGAAGACGAGTCCCTCCAAAGTTTTATTCAAAGATTCTCTGAGAAAAGGACCACCATCGTGGATGTTAAAGAACAAGATATAATCAACTACTTCATTCACCCCTTGCACCACTCATCTGAAGTACACAAGGTCCTCGTAAGAAAGAAGCTAACCACAATAGCACGTATGATCTCCATCACAGAGAAGTATGCGAACAGTGAAGATGACTGAAGAGAAAAGATGGAGCATTCTCATCATGAAACTTGATCTCGACGAGCAAGGGAAGACCATCCTTGTTCCCCTCACCAAGAAGATGATCGACCAAGGACCTCTTGGTCTAGACAAGATCAAAAAATAAAGACAAAGAAAACCATTGCGGCAGCCTACAAGTCAAGACGGTGAGAGGACGAGTCAATGCAAGGGAACTAGATAAACCTTGTCCATTCCACCCCAAGGGCAATCACATGATGCGCAAGTGCTACTCCCTTTAGGATGCACTAGTTAAGGAGACGTGGAGCAATCCCCGGTAAGACAAAAGACGCTGGGAGGATGATGATGGCACTAGAAAAGACGGTCACCCTCAGAGCAATAATGATTTCAAAGAACCTCAAAAGACAATTAACATTGTCTTCGGAGGGCCTTCCTCGACCGAGACAAAGCAGCAACAAAAAATCTTAGACTGATGCATTAACACTGCTGGGTTTGAGGATATTCAATGCCTGCGGTGGTAGGACATCCCAATCACCTTTAGCCGAGAGGACCAGTGGACCAACATTCCAAAGCCCAGACGATGGCCGCTAGTTGTCGACCCGGTAATCTTCAAGGTGCACATGAAACGGGTCCTGATTGATGGCGGGAGTGGTTTGGACATCCTTTTCCACCAATCCCTCATTGACCTCGGCATCTCAGTCAATAGCCTTCGAAAGGAGAGCACCACTTTTTATGGTATAATACTCGAGAAGGGATTAGTGCCCCTTGTTTCGATCACCCTTCTGGTCACCTTCGGCTCCCGGGACAATTTTAGGATGAAACATGTGACAGTTTGGGTCACCGATTATGATCTCCCATTCCACACCGTCCTTGGAAGACCCTCTATCTCAAAGTTTATGGCTGTCAGACATTATCCCTATCTTGTGCTCAAAATCCTAGGCCCTGTTGGGGATGTGACCCTCGGGTACCCCATGATTGGGCTTATCAGTCTGGACCGAGAGTAAGCCAAGTCCAGCATTGTAGTCCGATTTTTCCCATGAAGGGGGGTTCGGTTTCAATAAGGAAGGCTGAATCCTTATTAGGTAACAAGATCTCGGATATGGTATGTAGACATATGCTTGTACCAGAATCCATGTAATTAGGGTTAGCATCCGAGTTCGGTAGGTAATCTTAGAACGATTTGGGTTGTTGGGCTCACCTCCTAAGTATATAAAGGAGGCGAGACACCCCCCTTCCAAAGACAAGTTATTCATCTTGCTTTTGAAGCCTTAAGCATCCATAGCTTAATTGTGTCGTATTATAAGCTCATCCACCATATTATACACCAAAACACTAGAAGTAGGGTTATTATCCTCTAGGGACCCAAACCAGTATAAATCTTGGCTCTTATTTACTAGAGTCAACCATCAGGTTCAAAGGCACCGCGCTTTCCTTACACATCTAATCACCACTTTGGGTACCCCCTTGGGTGGACTACTCGATGATTTATCGATAGTTGACGCGCTAGGTAGAGGGTCGCGTCGCTTTTATCAGGATCCAATGGCATCTCCTTCGGATTTTCTCGTTCCTGCTGTCTCTGTATTCATGTTTGGAGTTTGGCGTTCGTTGGAGATTTAACGGGATGACTTGTCCTATCAAGCCCTTCGTCGAGCACTACTCGTGGATCGGCCTAATCAAGAAGCATAGCTCTCCCTCTGGTCCTTGAATGGGCTGGCCGGTCAAGCCGTGCCCAGGGTCCAATCGGCCTTGAGCACTACGTCATCGTCTCCAGCAAAAAGGGCCGAGTCATCCGGCATCGATGGATGGAGGTTGGGTTCATCAGCAGACTCGAGGATGGTCGGTGATTGAACAACCCTTAATTCCTGACCAATCTCATCATGATGGCCGAGAGAGAGGTGTCCCCATCCAACAGTGAGTAGCGAAGACGTGCCGTGAACACTAGGGTCGAGCAGAAGGACGAGATCCACTGCAACCTCAAGGATGAATTTACCTTGGAATTCGATGGTCAAAGGGTCTATAAGACTCCAGTCGCCAACTTGGTGGCCATCGAGAGAGCTCTCGGTTCTCTTCCCGAGACACCAAACCTTCGATGAGCAAAAGCTTTGACCCAGGCGGTAGCAATACAAATCAACGCCTCGGCCTTGACTCTAACCCGGTCGCCAACACCTCTCCCATAAGATAGGGAGAACAATAGCTTGGGTCGGTACCAGCCATCGCATGGCATGACTCCACCAGTCAACAGTCCGCCTGGCAACCGTCTCAGACCACCACTAAGAAGACAGAATAGGATACGTTCTAAAATCTACAAGCGGATGGATGACCGAGACTATACCAATGACAGTGGCAGCAGCATTGGCAGCACCAACAACAGCGGCTCCCATAGTACCGAGAGCCAAAACCACCGTAATCGCAGGAGAAGCAAAAGTCAAGATGATCATGGCAGTTTTCTTGCATTTACGAGCCGACTTAGGCGAGTAACGTAGCCAAAGTCATTCCACCCGATAGGGATCGAGCCTTACGATGGCAAGATGGATCCCTCGCAGTGGCTGTGGCTCTACTATACGACCGTCCATGCAGCCGGCGGCAATGAGAGAGTAATGGCAAACTATCTGCCGGTCATGCTCTGACCATCCACCAACAACTGGCTCTCTAGCCTGTCTAGGAACTCCATCAACTCCTAGGCACAACTCCGCTCGGCCTTCATCGATAATTACTAGGGGACCTAGCAGAAACCTGGTACCCGATATGATCTACAATAACTGTAATAGAAGGAAGGTGAATCTCTTTAGACTTTCATCCAGATGTTCTCCAAAAAAAGAACCACGATCATGGACATGAAAAAGTATGACATAATCAATTACTTCATCGAAGCTCTACACCACACATCTGAGACGCATGGGGCCCTAATGAGAAAGAAGCTGACGACCATAGCGTGCATGATCTCTATTGTAGAGAGATACGCCGATAGCAAAGATGCTTGAAGGGAGAAGATAGAGTGCTCGTGTCATGAGAGTCGGTCCCGCCAAACCAGGGATGATCGCCCTTGATCCCCCCAGTGGGAAGATGATCGACCAAGATCCTCTCGAGACAAGCAAGATAGGAAAAGAAAGACAGAGAGAACTGTAGCGGCGGCCTCGAGGCGCCAAGAAGATGAAGCGATGCAGGAAGAGTTGGACAAGCCTTGCCCGTTCCACCCTAAGGACAATCATACCATGCACAAGTGCTATTTCTTGCAAGACGCATTGGTTAAAGAATCTTGAAACAATCCTTGCGAGAGCAAATGGTGCTAAGATGATGATGATGCTCCATGAAAAGACAGTCGACCCTAGGGTGACAACAACTTCTAGGAACCCTACAAGACGGTTAACATCGTCTTCAGGTGCCCCTCGTCAGCTGAGACCAAGGAGGAGCAGAAGATCCTAGATCGCTGGGTCAATGCCACTAGGTTCGAGGAGATTCAATGGCTACATTTGTCAGAAGTCCCGATCACCCACACCCGGAGCGACCAGTGGACCAATATCCTGAAGCCTGAGAGATGGCCGCTAGTCATTGACCCGGTAATATTTAAGTACACATGAGGCGAGTCCTGATCGACGGTGGGAGCGGATTAGACATCCTTTTCCAACAATCCCTCGATGACCTCAGCATTTCAGTCGACAGCATTCGAAAGGAGGATAATTTCCCATTCTACGGCATCATACCTAGACAAGGCTCGGTACCTCTCAGCTTCGATTACCTTGCTGGTTCTATTCAGCTCTCAGGACAAGTTTAGGACTAAGCATATAACTTTTTGGGTCGTGGAGTATAACATCCCATTCCACGTCATTCTCGGAAGACCCTCCATATCCAAATTCATGGCTGTGGGACACTAACCCTATCTCGTACTCAAGCTACCTGGGCCTAACGGAGTCATTTTTGTGCGGTGAAACATCGGTACTTCCCTCGCATGCGAGAAAGATAGCCTTGCCCTAGCCAAGGCCATCGACTTGTTAGCTCACATGGTGGAAACCCTTAGGTAGGTCTAGGCAGATCCTCTAGAAGCCTCGGAGATACTGGCTAAAGCTTCATCCTCCTCTGAGATCTCCACTATGCCCTCGAGCACCAAGAAGATCAACCTCTCCAAGGCCGACCCTTCAAAGACAGCGACCATTGGGGCGGAACTCGACTGCAAATAGGAAGTCACGCTCATCAGCTTCCTGTGCTCTAACATGGACATCTTTGCATGGAAGCCCTTCAATATGCCTAGGGTTCCTCGGGAGCTGATCGAACATGAACTCCATGTATATCTGACCGCCAAGCTGGTTAAACAGAAGTTATGAAGGTTTGCACAAGATAGGAAAGAAGCGATCAAAGCCTAGATCACTCGCTTTCTGGCGGTAGGATTCATTCGTGAAGTCTACCACCCTAAATGGATCGCTAACCTAGTCTTGGTAAAAAAGAAGGCAGGACAATGGTGGATGTGCGTTGACTACACCAACTTAATCAAACACTGCCCAAAGGATTCCTTCGGATTACACCGAATCGACCAAATCATGGACTCGACAGCAGGATGCTCCCTCCTATGTTTTCTCGATTGATATTCTAGGTATCATCAGACCGGTCTCAAGAAAGAAGATCAGGAGAAAACATTTTTTATCACGCCCTTTGGAGCATGCTGCTACACCGCCATGTCATTAGGTTTTAAAAATGCAGGGGCAACATATCAGCGGGCCATCCAATGGTGTCTCTTGGATCAAATCGGCCGCAACATCAAAGCCTACATCGATGATGTGGTCATAAATTCCAAGGAAATGATCATCTCATCAATGACATCGCCGAAACATTTGTGTTAGTGAATCACCGAGTAATCCACCCAAGGTGGTAACCGAGGTGGTGATTAGATGTGCGTAAGGGAAGCACAGCACATTCGAATCCTATGGTCGACTCTAGAACAAAAAAGCTAAGGTTTATACTGGTTCAGATCTCCTGGAGGATAACAACCCTACGTCCAGTGTTTTAGTGTATAATATGGTGGATGAGCTTACAATACGACACAATTAAGCTACGGAGGCTTAAGACGTCGAAAGCAAAAAAACTAATATGAGATTGGATGCCTCTAGGGGGTGCCTTGCCTCCTTTATATACTCAGGAGGTGAGCCCAACAACCCAAGACTCTATCCCGAGTCGATCTAGGATTGCCTTTCGAACTTAAGTGCTAATTTTCTAATTACATGGATTCTGGTACAAACATATCTCTACATACCATATCCGAGATTTAGTTACCCGATAAGGACTCAATTTTCCTTATCAGAACTGAACCCCCCTTCATGGGCCATACCAGACTACAATGCTGGACTTGACCTGCTCTTAGTCTGGACTATAAGCCCAAGTGTGGGGTACCTATGGATCATATCCCTAACAGTAGCCCACGAGCTCTTCTTAGCTTGGTTGAAAATCTTTGACTAGACAAGCTGGGAGGAGCTCTTCTTTCATCTGAACCATGACACTTTTGCTGAATTCTAATGGTCTTGAATAACTTTTCAATCTTTATCTTCTTTGCATGAGGTGCACTGTTGTAGGTGCACCCACACGTTGTAGCCCCCGAGTCTTGAGTTAAATGGAACATTTAGCTCGAGGGTCAAAAAATAATCTGTGGAGAAAGCCTCTAGAACTTCTAGGCTTTGATGAATTTTTTGAAGCATGTAGACAATCTTGTCTTCTGAAACTGTTGATGTTGAGGCCTAGTTGGGAAAAAAGACTATTGCTGAAGTCATGAGACCGTCACGGTCTCGAGTATGGTTGATCTTGAATCCTGAGGGCCTGACTCCTTGATCATGCGGTTTCTCGAGCGCTTAAGCCCTCGAGCAGGTGAGTTCTTGAGTATGCGAGCCCTTGAGCATGAGAGCCCTCGAGCGTGCAAGTCCCCGATCATGCAAGGTCCAAGGCACGCATGTCCCCGAGCGTGGGAGCCCTTGAGCACACAGTATTTGGGCGCATGAGCCCCTGAGCACGTGAGCCCCGGGGAGTGGGAGTCCTCGAGCGCTTAAGTCCTCGGGCGCGTGAGCCCTCGAGTGTGGGAGCCCCCGAGCGTGGGAGTCCTCGAGCGCTCGAGCCCCCAAGCATGGGACCTACGGGTGTAGATGAACCTAAACATCGAGGACTCAGCCATCGTGCCCAAAAAGATACTTTTTAGTCCTCCCTGCCCGCAATTAATGTGCTACAATTTGAAGGGACATAGGGGACGTTCTGCTTTTGATAGGGCCACGCGTAGGCGTAGTTGGCAAAGAGAAACGGAACCGTCAGATTGCCTCAGCCATAATAGGCGTGATGATCGAGGGGGCGCTTAATTAAGGCAATTGCGCCTCATGCCCGAGTGACAGTTCTGGAGCTATTCAAGCCATTCTCTTCGCCATTCAACCGTATGCTCCTAGTTTGAATCCCTACCCTCTGCAACCGTCTTTCTTCATTTCCTTATTTGTTTAACCTGCTAGCTCCCCAATCGATCGGTCACCACTGTGGCTGCATAGTTTTTTACCACAAAGCTCGCCGTCTTTTCTAGCTAAAACCACTTGCTTCCCTGCCCCCAGTGGAATGGGAGAAATCAGTGATGTCCAGGGGTAAGCTACACAAGCTAGAGCGGGCTAGACTCCTGCCGAAGCAGGTGGTGTCGGGCTAGCATACGGCGAAGGATGAGTTCCTGATGCCATACACCCACGAGGTCATCCTCTTCAAGTCCTTCCTCGAGCGCGGGCTCAGCTTGCCGGCACACCCCTTCCTCTAGGGCCTTCTACACAACTATGGGATTGCCCTCGGCCGCCTCACCCCCAACTCCATCCTTCACATTGCTATCTTCGTGCATCTATGCGAGGTGTATCTAGGAGTGGATCCGCATTGGAACCTCTTCTGATACTATTTTATCCTCTGCCAGATGGTGAGGCCCAAGGCAATCAGCGGTGTCTCGCTCCAGTTCTGTACCTGCAAGTCAGGGGAATACCTGAAGATGCTGATTACCACCTCGATTAAGGGGTGGAGGATAGAGTGGTTCTATGGCACGAACCACCTGTTGGCCGTCCAGGACAAGATCGTCCAGAAGCTAGAGCCTTCTATTAGTTGGAGCGATCAGGGCTCGCCGTCCGAGGAGGACTAGGTCTAAGAGCTAGTCACGTTGTTGAAGGGCCTCTAGGAGAATGGGCTGACTGAGATCGGGGTCACCGCCTGCTTTTTTCTATGGCACGTGTTACCGCTGTAGCTCTAGGCGACGGTGGCCTCCGTTAGGTTCAGGCTCTTTGACCCGAATGCCCTAATGCCCGAGTGGATGCCTCGGGCTGAGGTCTCAAAGTAACTCAATTCCTTTTTCACCGGGAAGCCTTGCTTTCTGGCCAAGCTCGGGTTCACGACGTACTGCATCATGAACCGTTGGCCATCGGTGAGTCCTTGACCTTCGGTTCTTGAAATTTCTTATTCCTCCTTTTTGTTTGTACTCGTGCTGATGCCCGACCACCCACACAGTGTGATGTGCCCTAGCCGTAGGGTCATGCGGCATACTTCTTGTAGGCGTTACTCCCTGAGCATCCCAAGGTTGTCGACCCATACCGCCACTTGCCATCCCAAGGTGGCTTCGAAGTGGAAGGGGAAGGAGTTAGGTGGGCCGAGCAAACGCTCGAAGCCCACCGAGGTCGGGAAGGATGGGGCCTCGGTGCTCAGAAGGCATCGGCTACTTATCGACACGAAAGAGCCCGAGGAGGAGGGGGACGCCATAATCTCTAACATGGCGTTGGCCTCTCCCCGCCCCATTCTGGTGAAGGCACCAAAGCGCTAGATCACTAGGACCTTCCACATTGAGTCGAGGTGAGGCTTGTGCTTCTATGCATGTTGCTGCTTCTGTTCCTTAGATAATTCCTAACCATTGCAATTCGTAGGGTGTCTGGGATCGAGCTTCCTCTAGGACCATCGATGGAGCTACCATTGCTGGCCACGACCACGGTGGTCGAGGCACCGGGTGCTGCAACGACCGATGGTGGTGGCACAGCCCCTGCTGTCGTGGACACTACCGGCTTGGATGCGGCGCTGGCTCCGGTGCCGGCCAAAGGCAGTGATGTAGCCCCCTTGACCGAGGACGCCATGGGTTTGGGCGTGGTGCCAGCTTTGGCACTGGCTAATGGAAGTAGCTCCACGATGCTAGAGGCGGCGGCTACAAATCCTTCATTGGCTGCAGGTGCCGTTGACCCCTTGGCCAGTAAAACACCGACCAGGGATGGTGCCTCACAAACTGTGGCGCTCAAGGTGGAGGTCACTGATCCCCTAGGGGGAACTGCTTTGGTTGTCCTATCCTAGTCCTTGATGGCCATCGATGATCCTAAGGCCCGAGCAGATTCGAGCACCATTCACGTGGTAGTTGTAGCCCCTAGGCTAGCTGTCAGCCCGGTGTCAGATGTTGCCTCTACCCTGTTGTCCTGACTAGATAAGGTAAGTCACTTTGTCTTGTTGTGATTTCTTTTCTTTCTTTCCCGAGCCTTTGATTATTGGCCGTTGTATCCTGAAGTTGCTCCACGTGCGACGAGCTCCGGATACGGATAGGGTGGCGGTCCTCGAGGCCGAGGTCAAGTCGCTCAGGCATGAGCATGCTAGCCTACTGGCTCAGAATGCGGAGCTAATGTGGAGGGTCATCGAGACTTCAGCGAGCTCTATGGCATTGGCGGCCGATGACGCCACCCGGATGGCCGAGGAGGCCGATCGTTGGGAGGTGGCCACAAGAGCTGCTGCTGAAGCAGCTACATCTGCCGCTGAGGCAGCAAAGGAAGTCGAGGGGATCCTCTGGGGCACCCTTGACAAGGTGAAGGCGTCGGTGGATTCAGTGACCGCCAAATAACAAAGTGTTTGCACTCGACTTTCTTCCTAGACTTGCGCTTTGTACTCCTATCCTAACTCCTATCAATCTTCTGTTTGTAGATAGGCATGATCAGGATCGTGCCTGGATCACTGAGCTCAAGGGAGAGGTGGGCAAGGTCTGGGCAGTGGTCGAGTGCATGCACTTGCTACTGGTTTCTTTCGATGAGTCTTTGCCTTGCACGACCCCTTCTTTTGAGCTTTCAGGTGAAGATGAGCTTGGCGAGC
>KE371207.1:520614-554557 GCA_000418225.1 Zizania latifolia | reverse complement strand
TTCATGGCTACAACCGGCACTAAAAGTTGCGCAACAGTGATGGTTTCGTTCATGTTTGAAAAATTTAACGGCTTCCATTTATTAAATCAGCAGTGATATAGCTTCAGTGCCAGCTTGGAGATAACCGGCACTGATATGACGCTACTTTTAAGTGGTTCTATAGTGTTAGTAGCCAACTCTTGGCTAAAGGGAAAGCCTAGCTTTTCTAGACTCTCAATATAGCTAATCATCTTGATTACATGGGGACTGATGGGATTCCCTTCTACAAGCCTGCACACAAATAAGGACTTTGAGGTGTTAAACCTCTCGACCCTTGCTTGGTTCTCAAACATGCCAGGCATACCCATAATAATATTGTAAGCGTCTTTGTTCTCATATTGCTTCTGAAGCTCAGAGGACATTGTGGCAAGCATGAGACAGCTTACATCAAGAACATCATTAGTGTGCTTCTCGTAAGCCCACCGTGCAGCCGCAGTAGCATTATCTGGTAAATCATCACGGTAAGGACCTTCAAGAAAATACTCTTTTCGCTCTTGCTTGAGAACAATTCTCAAATTTCTATACCAATCCATGAAGTTTGTTCCATTAAGCTTTCTTTCTCAAGGAAAGATCACAAATTAAAAAACTGGATGTGGTAGAAGCTAGCATGATGTACAACATAAGATATGCAAAGTTTAGAACCTATGTTTATGTTAATCTTTCATTAAACTATTTAACAAAAGATTCTCCCACTATGCTTTTGGAAACCAAAAACCTCCTCAGTTACATAGCAGGTCAGGATCCTCATTTCACTAATTCCTAGTGGGCTTTGGCATCACTGCAAGAAATTAATGACATGGGGGTAAGCAATACCTTGCTAATCACATCTCCATGTGACTCCTATTTGTTAGGTTAGCATCACCATGCTCCGGCCCCAACCTGATGCCCTTAGGTCCAAAACTGTTTTAATAACCTTATTAAGCAAACCAAAAGCTTCCGCATATAGATGTCTAACATCTATCCTAACTTGCAATGGTAATCGCCGGCACTCTATTTTGGCAGACTCACCAAACGATGAACATTACCATGTTAGGTGCAGCAATTGGAAAGGTATTGACACTTAATTTTTCTGAGGGATTCTATCCTATCATAACAACATATCAAACATGATACAGCATGAAAATAAGATAGAAGATATCACAGATAAACACATTTAACTGTGAATTAGTATGGCCCAAACAAATGGTGATCTCTATCTCCATTAGTGGTGTAGATGATCTTCATCGTCCATGTCACTCCTTCGGGTCACCATGCTTGAGATCCTGCAATCTTATTCTAGGCTACCATAGCTAGAAACAAAAGATTACAAATCAAGCATCTAGTCGACACGTAGGTCACAAATACAGCAGAGACGGCTATCACATAGTCAAAGATCATGACATGCAAGCCATGCATAAGAGTTACATGCATCACATACATCTCTTACAATTTATATAGGGCCATACCATTCACATCATTCTCTGCAAAAACAAGTTAGACGTAGAATCGCATTCTAGCTAACAATGTAAACTAGGATTCTTTATAAGGCACGCACACACGGTGGTCCCGCTAGCCGGTTAGCGAGCAGGGGGTCAAGGGGGAAGCCACCCCCTCGAGGGTTGTAGGGGAGTGCCATGTCCACTAGCAAAAATCATAGATCTGATCTATGAAGTTTCTTTAGAAAAACTGCTCGGGACAAACAATTTACCCTGATCCGAGACAACCTCTTAGGAATTAGTTTTTTCTTTAGCCGATAGGGATGGCCAAGTGGCCGGGTGATACGCTCAAGAGTCAGCAACAGTGGTCGGGAAGACCAGTCAGGAGGCGCCCGAGGAGGTCGGATCCATAACCTAATAGGATCAGAATATGTAATTGCATCCAATGCAACAACTTATCCAATTCAAGTGTCATGATCCAATCTACAACTACCCCGAAAACCGATTGATCTCATCAACTCGTGCTGCTAATCGATTCATCAGATGATCCGATCAAATTTGACCATAATAGATCCAATCTATTACAATCGCATATCAACCATATGCACTGATCTAGATCACAATCTAAGCAAGAATGCTCTGATACCACTATTGGGGAATGCGGATGCTACGCTAGCTAAAAACAAAACTTTTTCTACCACGCACACTAGGAAGCCTTGCTCGAGAGGGACCATAGATCGTTACCTCGGGCACCCAGTGCTGTGAAAGGAGAGTCAGAGTAGCGATTGATCCAACTCGAGCTTGCCAATGAGGTTGGGAAGTCAGTTGACATCCTCGAGAAGCCATTCGATGTGCTCGATCAGCCGATTGATGTCCTCGGGAAGCCTTCGCCCGAGGTCGAGAACTCCCAAGAAATTCTCCGAAGGACTTCTGCTCCTTCGACCCGATGATGCCACCGATCTGATCAGTGACACCGATGCCAATGTAGGTCAGCGAAGCAATAAAGCAACACTGCTACTGGTATCCACACATCTAGGGGTGGAATGTCGACCTATGGTGTAATAGCACCCGAGTGGTCAGTGAGGTGGACGAGCAAGAGAGGTGGTGGCTAGGGTTTGCTCTTGGTGGCTAACAACTTAGCACAAACAACGCATCAACATGCGAGACCAAAAGCTTAGCTTCCCTGTGCCCTGCACCCTCATATATATAGACGTTCTAGCTTGGGCTCTCCCAGGCCCAACCAGGACTCTACTCGGATCTCCATTCGATCTATTCGGATCTCCATCCAAACTGTTTGGATCTCTATCCAAACTAAGCCCAATTCAAATCCTATTCGAATCCAGAGTTCTAGCCCATTAAGTGTGTGACCCTGTAGGTTCACGTATAGATTGGTTAATATATGGAAACTCCTTTCCATACTCTATTAATAGCGGCCTGTAGCAAAGCATATTAATCCAAGTATACATAAAGATCATATCGGCTGAACCTTGTAATGTATCTTATGTACATGTCTCTTTGCCTCACGATATTGATCGAGCACAGGGTGAGATCTGTGCCATCCTATCAATAGCTCGATCCCTCTCTCGATCTCCATATTGGATTATAATTTGTGATTAACTCCTTGATCATGTTGGCATGTGAAAGTGCATTTTGATGCATCTAGGCCCCCAATTTGTTTTAGTGTACTAATGACATTAGTGATCAAATGCTACTAACATTGTTGCTAAGATAAATGTAGATATCGAAATCTAAAGTGGCATTACAGCTCGATCAATTTTTTAAAGAAATCATAATTTAGTGCTTCTTAGGCTCAAGTGCTTCTCTTGGTCTAGGTATGCCGTACTATCAAGAGGGATGCGTTGATCAATAATCCAAAGCTAAGTGCTCAAAGCAAAATCTTTCTTAAAAGTTTTGGAATTTTTTCTAAGTTGGTTTTTGTCTTTCTATAAAAGTCGGATTATCCGGACTTGTCTGGACAATCCAAAAATGTCCTTCTATTGGATTTTATTTGCACGTCGGACTATCCGAGTTCAAGCTGCACAATCCAAAAATAGGCTTCTGTTTTATTTATTTTTCAAGTCAGACTGTTTGGATCCTGACCGAACGATCCAAAAATATATTTCTGTTTGGATTTTCTTTGAAGCCCGGAACATCCGAACCTATCCGGATGATCCGAAATCATGTTTCTGTTAAATTTATTTTTGGAGACGAAACATCCGGATTTTGGCCAAATGGTCCAAAAATTGCTCTCTCTTAGATTTTATTCTATGGCCCGGAGCATCTGTACCTTGGTCGGATGGTCCGAAAACACCTTTCTAGTTGAATTTATTTTTGGCCCAAAATATCCGAATTTAAGCCGGACTATCCAAAACATTGGTTCTATTTTGATTTTTATTGATCTGGATCATCTGGTTAAGTCCGTACTGTCTGGATGAACAGTGCATGATTTATTGACCAAACGGCCAGATTTCGGATAGGGGTATAAATACCCTCCCTCTCCATAATCAGGGCACATGATTGCAAACCCTAGCAGCCATGCCATATTTTTCTCTCCTTCTTCCAAGTGTGTTGATTCTTGTTTGAATCTTGAGGGAAGAATTGAGAGTCTCAACAAACTCGTTTTCTTGAGTGATCTACTCTTTGGGAGTTGTTGTGGCATGTGCATCGTGTTCTTCGTGATTTTCTTGAGCACACATCTTGGATCACGTCAACAGGTTCGTTACTCTTAGAGATTGAAGTCTCCTAGATGACTAGGCGTCGATCTGGGAGCGCCCAAGGATTGTGGGTGACTGGATAAGTTTGTACTTGACTTCACCTCGGCTTTAAAGAGGTAACATAGTGAAAAACCAAGTCTTGCAGTGGTGAGCACTTGGTGAGGATTAGGGTTAAAGGAGACTCGACCTTTTGGGGTTTCTTCAACGGAGACGTAGGATCGTTGGATCCGAACTTCAGTGAAAAATCACTTGTGTCCTCATTTACTTTTGTTAGTTGTGTTTACTGTTGATCATTGAGTTAACTATCACATGTATTATTGTTACATAATTTCTTTGGCTAGTTTATGTTCTACAATATTTACGGCTTTTAGATCTGTAGTGCCCAGATCATCTGGTTATACCCGGATAATCCAAACCTCGGACCATTTCCAGTTTCATCCAGCACCAGAGCATTCGACTAAGTCCAAATAGTCTAGGTTCTGGAGGTTTGAACTAACAAGTTTTTGTTGAGAATTTCAGATTGCCTATTAGATTGCCTATTCACCCCCCTCTAGGCAACTTTCAGCATGGCCATGCACTACCATAATCCATTACATCAAGGGGCCTAGAGATATCTGCCCTGTTAAGGAGGGGCAAATCCCATCTTGATCACTCACTCCCACTACATGTTTCATGACAGATCCGATGACTACTTTTATAACTACTCTGTTACAGAATAGCGTTTGATAGTCCCAAAGTAAGCCACTATGCATGTTAGGAACCATAAAGATCTTAGGTCTAAGGACTTTACATAAACACTACCGAGACCTAATGATAACACATCAAATCTCAACAGTGTCTCGTAGCGGGTTTATCCCACATATGTTCTCCAACATACATTCATGTTATTAAGTAGGTATCTCTATACCCGTGATCCATGAGACATGATCATCAATCAATACACATGCTAATCTCAGTCACATCTGTCTCATGAACAAGTCACGTACTTGTTGATCCATAATAACAATCTATTTCAAGGAACAGAACATCATTTCATAAACATAGTATGCCTCGTACAACATCTCTATGTTGACTCTAAAGGCATAATGCTAATAGTTAGAAAGCTCGAAAACAAGTTTTTTAGGCTCGAGTTTGACCACAACCCCCACGACGACAACATAATTATCGATGGCCTAGCACGACTTGAGTCCTCTCGAGCGTCGGTCCCATCAGGTATATTCATCCAAGAGCTCACCAAGCCATCGATAGAGACCGATGACCTTGGTGCTTCCAGCATCATAGCTAAGGAATCGTGGCCACAATCAAGGACACCATCGATTGGCAAAACCATTCATTGATTACATCTCAAAAGGCACTACTCCCGTAGACAAAGTCACAGCCCAGCGTCTGGTTCAGCGTTGTGAGATCATGTGTATGATCATTGATAAGTGATGAATAAATTAGTTTGATGTTGATATGTGTTGAATAAATTAGTTTTGATTGGTTTGAGTGGTCAGGCACTCTGGTCAAGTTGTCGAGCACTTAGCACTTGGCACTCGAGGAAATTCCGCCCTCGAGAGAACTCAGCTCTCGAGAGAATTCAGTACCCAGGAGAATTTCAACCTCAGGATTTTAGATCACTCAGATTTTTTATGTTCGAGTCAGATCATATGCTTTAAATTGTTTATTCAATAAATTCACCATGTTGATGATTGATTGGTCTGATTGAGTCAAGTTGAAGAGAATTGTGCTCAGGAAAAGGGTTTCTTGGTTTATTCATGTGCAGGCATTGCTTGAGGGCGAGTCGTGGTCGATGACGGGATCGAAGCTACGCTCAAGGAGGATCTAAGGATCAGAACGGTCAAGAATGTCACACGGGACGCTTGGGCTAGAGGATGCGGCACGTGAAGATGAGGTTTCCATATATCATTCGTGGGATGTGTGCGAATATGGAAAGAGAGGTTTCCATATGGTGTACGCAGGGTGTGTGAGAATATGGAAAGAGAGGAAAATTCAGAGAAACTTAAGATTTGAGGATTCATAAGAGATATGGATTCCTAATTGGATTAGGATTCTAAAATTTGTTAATTTCGTGGCACATAGTGGTATCCATGATGGGTTATAAATAGACTAGAGGGGAGAGCAAAAAGTTATCATCGAAGAAGAGAGAAAAATTAGGGTTTAGCCTTTTGCTCTTCTATCTAGGGCTTTGTTTGTGATTTGGTGAGGGTTGCTTTAGATGCACCTTGTAAACACTCTTATGCAATAAAGATTTATCTTCAAACATCAAGGAGTGTGGTATCGCATTCTTTCTTCTTAGTGTTCATCGGTTTGCATCGTTTTGGCTTATTCTGTGATTTTACTTTAACTTACAATTTAATTTGAATTGAATCATCTACAACCTTGCTTGGACATTAAGAAAGAGATCTGAAATGTTTTATTGGTTAATTCCTCGTATTTTTGGAGTAATTAAGATTTTTATTTTCGGATCGGATATGCTTTGTTTTTACACTGCTATAATTACTGACGATTATAACTTTTGATTGGGAACTCGGATTTGAGTGAAACTACCTGGGAAAGTTTCATGTTGAAGTCTAGTTTCTCGTGTTAAAATTTTAGATTAATCTGAGTTACGGTTTTAAAGTTATTCTCATTTTACCGTTCCTTGGTCAGCATGTTTTGAGTCCTTGGGAAGCCCTCAGGAAATTCATAGAGCCCTTGGGAATTTTCCAAAGTCTTCGGGAATTTTAGTCTGGTCAGGGATTTTTTATTTGGTCGGGAAATTAGTTTTCTGATTTTATTTTAGTTGGCATTTTTGGGGTAATGTAACCATTCAGCCCCTCTAGTTGCCGTGGTCAGTGCGTTTCGATCTTACAGGCAAGAAGGTAGCAAAATTCATCGAAGGCATCACATATTGGTTTGGGGTCCCAAACCAAATCATCACCGACCTCAGGACCTAGTTCACTACAAATGACTTTTGGAAATTTAGCGAGGAAAGATCAATCGAAGTCAAGTATGCATCGGTTGCACATCCATGAGCAAATGGACAATGCGAGCACACCAACAAGATGATCCTTCAAGGGTTAAAAGCTGGAATCTTCGACCCTCTATAGAAATATGTGGGGAGGTGGCTACAAGAACTACCCACCATACTCTGGGGGCTCCGTACACAACCGAATAGAGGGACAGGTTAGACTCCCTTCTTCCTCATATACGGGTCCAAAGCAATCCTTCCAATCGATATGCTATACAATTCTCCTTAGGTCTAGCGCTATAAGGAAGATATGGCAGAACAAACTAGAGCTGAAGACATCGATTCCCTCGAAGAAACCCAGATGGCAGCCACTATACAAATAGACCGGTACTAGCAAGCCCTTCGATGGTACCATGACCGTAATGCACAGAGCAGAAGTTTCAAGGTCGGTGACCTAGAGCTCTGCTGAGTATAATCAACCGTCAGAATACATAAACTTTTTGCTCCCTAGGAAGTACCATTTATCGTGGCCGAAGTAACAAGACCTGGGGCCTATATGCTGATACGGGAAGACGGGCAAGCAGTACACAATTCATGGAACATCGAGCATCTCTGCCGATTTTATGCCTAAACCTTTTTGTAATAAGCTTCTATTGTTTTGTCAATAAAGCTGATATATTTCGATAGTCACCGACACAGGGGTGCTTCTTCTTCGACCATGCTGATTACTTTATCCCCCAGGCATGCAACTGGGCCAGGAAGGGGTAAGGTTGAGAATCCAAGTTGAGATGTGCCTTGGTTAAATGTATGATGAGTGATTGATATTTGTGATGTGAGAAACCAAGTTGAGATATGCCTTGGTTAAATAAATAATGAGTGATTGAGATTTGCGAGGAGTTAGTTTTGGGTTTAAGCTACTCATCTATTTTGGTTTAAAGTTTGCTCTAAGAAGAGGATAATACGTTGGTGATAGAAGTTCGTGTGCAGCGGAAGGTCTGGTGTTGGGAGAAACATGTTTGCTTGTCTTATGGTGTGCAGGACTTGGATGCTACTCGACGGTTGATGGCAGGTGATCAGGACTAAGTGGGGAGCCTGGTGTCGGACGATCAAGGAGGCTGGGTGAAGTCGAGGATGATCCTAGTGGTACACATAAAGATTAAGCAAGTCATTGGATGAAGGTTGATAAAGACGGTCTGTTGACAAAGTCGAGCAAAGGGGATGCGGGTGCAAGTGACAACGTGGCTCAAGGGATTAGGAGCGGGGCAGACTTGCCGGCAGTCAAGATCATAATATCGAGGACACGTGTGGACATCGGAATGCTTGCTTAAGGTAAAACAAGAGGAGTACAAGGGTTTCATGGTTTGACCGCAAAACCATAGGAGGCCAAGAGACGGAGAAGATCAATCGAGGGCGTATAAGTTGAGTTGGAGGCCCAACATACATCGAGCTCGAGTCCATCTCAGCCTCCAGGAGCCGCAAGCACTAAAATCATTGCCCAGATTGTATAAGGACTCTGTTTTCGATGTTCTACATATGGACGGAAAGCTAATTTCATAAGCTTTCCAATGGCACTGGTTTAATGTCAAAATTCCTTTTGGATCAACAGGAATCGTCAAAACAAGTGGACGTTCAGGATCTACCATGAATCTTGTGGGACAAGCTTGGTGGGAAACTTGCAAGATAAGCTTTCCAAGAAGCTTGTAGGGCAAGGGAACTTGTAAGCCAAGCCTTCTAGCCTATAAATAGAGGGGAATGGCTGGTGGTTAGAGCATCCCTAGAAGCTATCAACATTGTGAGAATCTTTTAATAGGGTTATGAGAGGATAGGTTTAGTCTAGTAATAAGTTAGAGCTTTTTCTGAGAAAATCATGTAATATGGCTGATCTTTGTGAGTAATGAAGAAGATTTTCTTGCATTTGTGAGTGTCTTCTCCTTCTAACACCTCTCTTTTGAATCTGTTGTTTAATTCTTGTTTTGGAGGCTAATCTTTTAGTTATTGATTTTCGTTTTTGGTTTGAGCTGAAATTTTCTGCACCCTTGCAAGTCATCCTTCTTGTTGTAGAGGCTTAAAAACTCATATATACATATATAAGTGATGTTGTTCAAGTTTCCATACCTCTAGGCCATCAACTTGAAGTATACTTTGTCGAAGACAATTCTCTCTTGTGTTTCTTCTCTAGTGTTTGTTCTCGGGATTATGACTAGTGTTTTGTGCTCAACAGAACCTATGGTTTATCTCACATACACTAGAGTCATTTTCTTGTTAGCCTCTTTTAAGTTCTCTCTGTGTTTCCACTAGCTTTCTTTGGAGGAGCATTGGTAAAAGGAATAGACCATCTTTTCAAAAGAAATTGTTCAGACTCCTATTCACCCCCCCTCTAGTCGCTTGTTTTGGTCCTATAATTGGTATTAGAGTAGGATAAATCACTAGTTGACCATAACCGACTTTGTGATCCGTAGGCGACATGGAGAGACATAGAAAAATTACTTTCTTTGATGGGCTCGATTTTTCATACTGGAAGGTGTGCATGGAGGCCTATATATAGAGACAAGGAATTGCGATTGGAGAAATTGTTGACTCCAACTATGAGATCCCCCCTATTCGTACCACTCAGCCTCAGATTGAACAGTATGATAACAATAACAAAGCTAGAAATATTTTGTTCACGAGTCTAAGTCAGAACGAGTTTGATAGGGTTCAACATCATCATACTGCCCGAAAAATCTAGACTACTCTGAGTGTCTTCTACGAAGGCACCAATCAGATTAAGGCCAGAAGCCAAAGCACATATAATCAAGAGTATCAAATGTTTGTGCAAGACCTCGGAGAATCTCTTGATGCTATGTTTGCTCGTTTCGATGGGATTGTTAGTAATCTTTGATCTACAGGAGTTCTTACCTATTCTGACCATGAGAGAGCGATCAAGCTTCTCTATGCTCTTGATCGTAGCATATGGGAAGTGAAGATCTCAAGCATCGAAGAGTCACCAAGTTATGACATGTTAACTTGTGATGAACTCTTCAGCAAGCTTAAGTCTACCAAGATTGCTAAAGCATCTCGACTAGGCCTAGGAAATCCTCTTCCTCAGAACATAGCACTGGTTTTAGGTTCTAGTGGTGGCAATCAGGCTGGAATTAGTCCTTCTTGTCCTAATATCTCTTTGGATGGATTTGCCTTATCTTCTTTAGTCTCTATCACCAAGGAGCAAGTGGATACTTTGGATTATGAGGATCTTGCTCTCATCGTGAAAAAGTTCACTCGCTTCTACAATAATCGCCGAGATCAGAGAAGAGGTGGTTCTTGTGCATGTTTTGAATGTGGTGACACCACCCACTTCAAGGCAGATTGCCCTAAACTCAGGAGGAAGGAAGATTGCGACCATGACCATAACAAGTACAAAAAGAAAGACAAGAAGCCATTTTTCAAGAAGAACCGTGACAAGATGGCCAAGAAGGCGGCCAAGGTGGCTTCTAGGGCGTTTGTGGTAGCTCTCAGCAACATCGACACATCATCTAGTGAGGAGGATAGTTCGGAGGAGGATGAACCATAAGCAAAAGACAAGAAGAAGGTCAAGGACTTGACAGGTCTCTGCTTCATGGCGGACGACAACAACAACAGCGAGACTGAGCTTGATCCCTCCAAGGTAACTCCTTCTTACGACCAACTTTCTATTCAAGTCGATACCTTGAATAATGCTCTTGTGAGCCAGGATAAGTTACTTAAGAAAGTGGTGCGTGAGCTAAAAGAACTTAGGCCTAAGTATGAGTCTGTCTCCACTGAACTTGTTTTGCTTAAGTCTAAGTTAGAAGAGGATGAGTGTGAGAGTTGCATTTTAGTTATGAGTGAGCTTGCTGAGCTTCGTAAGGTGCATACTCAAGTCGTCGATCGACTTAAGAGTGCTGAGGAGAAGCTCACTGAGGAGAAGTCTAGATCTAGTCTTTTGGGTGCTTGCTTGAACTGCTCTTTGCTTGCAAATAATATTGAATTAAAAGACAAGCACATTTAAGAGCTAGAATCTAGATTGGAGTGTGCTAGGAGTTGGAAAGATGTGCAGCCAGAGTGTTCCACCTGCACAATCTTTTAGGACAAGCTCAGCTGGGATAGAGGGCAAGTTCAGAAGCTCATCACTGAGAATGAGTATCTCCTTTCTCTTGTGGAGAAGTGCTCAGAAGGCAAGGGCAAAATGAATTTACTCTTGGCCAAGACCAAGATGTGTGCTGATAAGACAGAATTAGCCTTGGGGTTAGGTTTTGGGAAAGTTGAATACAATGGAAAGGGTAAGACAATATTTACCACACCTACTACCCTTGAGGCAGAGAAATCCAAGATGGATACACTACCTCAATCCACAAAGAAACCAACTCAACCCACCAAAAATAAGATAACACCACAACCCAAGAAAACACCACAGCCAAATTTGAGAGAGCATATGAGAGATTTCCGAGTGACAGGTAGTCAAGCTTCCAAGAGGCTTTATCATTGCACTTATTGTCAGAGAGAGGGTCACTTGGTTGGGTTTTGCCTTTGTCATAGGAGGGATGAGCGATGTGAATGGAAGAGGAGTACCCGGAACATGTACCACCCATCTGTTGGAGTGCATGAGCCTTTTTCTCACCTCTACTCACGAGTCTTTGATGCTCCTCAATTTCCTTCTAGAGGCATTGCTCGGCGTGGATCATACCATGACTCATATGGTTTTGAATCACGTGTAAGAGGTTTTGATTCTCGGTACTTTGGCAGACCACATTTTCCTCATCATGGTTCTCGTCCCCAGTGTTCTAATATTGATGTGCATACAACTTCTTTTACCTCTACTACTCGAGTGTCTCGGTGCTAGATTCCTAGGAAGTTTCTTACTTACCCCAGCACTGAGCACTCGAGTATATCTCATTTGATGTAGTGGCAGGCGAAGATCTAGAGAACAAGTGGATCATTGACTCTGGTTGTTCGCGCCATATGAAAGGAAATTCATCATGGTTCTCTAGCCTCACCCTGACAAAGTGTCACGAATACATCACTTTCAGGGATGATCAAAAAGGAAGAGTGAAGGCCAAAGGAATGGTAAATATAAATGAGAGCTTTACTCTAAAAGATGTAGCTTTGGTGGAATATTTGGGATACAATCTTCTTTCTATATCTCAGTTGCTTGATGAGGGCTTGGAAGTGTGTTTCAAACATGATACTTCTCGAGTTCTTGATCTTTCTAGAGCTTTGATTTGCAAGATTTCCAGAGTTGGGAGAGTTTTTGGAGCTGATTTTTCTGAGTCTCATGGTTCTTCTCGCTGTTTGATTGCTCAACCTTCTTCAGAGCTTTAGATGTGGCATAGAAGACTCGGGCATATGAGCTTTGATTTGTCTACTTGTTTGAGTGCCTTAGGCCTGATTTGAGGATTGCCCAAGCTCAAGTTTGAGAAGAACCTTGTGTGTGCTCTTTGTCGGCATGGCAAGATGGTTGCAGCTCTTCACCCACCAGTCAATCTGGTGATGACTGAACGACCAGGAGAACTTCTCTATATGGACACTGTTGGTCCTTCTCGAGTTCGTTTGGCGGGAGGGAAGTGGTATGTTCTTCTCATTATTGACGATTTCTCTCGCTACTCTTGGGTTTCTTTCTTGTGAGCAAGGATGAAGTGTTCTCACACTTTCGGAGCTTAGCCTTGAGATTATTCAAAGAACTCCCTGGTGCATTGAAAGCAATTTGAAGTGATAATAGCACCAAGTTCAAGAACTATCTCTTTGATGCTTTTTGTCTTGAGTATGGCATTGAGCACCAATTTTCTGCCCCACACATTCCTCAGCAGAATGGCATGGTTGAGAGGAAGAATTGCACTTTGGTGGATATGGCTAGGACGATGCTCAATGAGCATAGGACTACTAGGAAGTTTTGGGTTGAGGCCATTAGCACGGCATGCTACATCTCCAACCAGATCTTCTTGCACTCAATTTTGAATCTAACTTCTTATGAGCTGCATTTGGGGAGGAAGCCCAAGGTTTTGCACTTGAGAGTGTTTGGTTGTCGGTACTTCATTCTAAAGCATGGTAATCTTGACAAGTTTGAGTCGCGCTCTTTGGATGGTATTTTCTTAGGGTATTCTCCTCATGGTCACTCTTATAGGGTTTTTAATCTTGATACTAACACTATCATAGAGTCATGTGATGTAACCTTTGATAAGACAACCCCGTGTGCTAGTGTCGCTTTTCAGTATGCAGGTGACCAGGAGATCGGTGAAAGCATCTTCCTAGATGAAGATCCTTCAGCTCTTAATGAGGACGAGGATGATCCACTACTTCACATTATTACACTCGCTCCTGAGCTAGTTCCTGCTTCTTCTACTTCAGTAGAGGGTCCTAGAGCTTCTACATCTACTTCAGCCGCTCTCGAGCATGCACCACCTATGTTTGAGGGGGAGGTTCTATCGCGACGAGAGGCCCCTCAGCACATTCAGCGGCATCACCCTCCACACTTGATGATTTGGGAACTTGATGAGAGGGTAACAAGGTCTAAGACTGCTTCTCATGCTTATTTTACTAATTCTGCATTCGTTACTTCCTTTGAGCCTCATGATGATAGTCATGCTTTATCTGATTCAAGTGTGATCAATGCCATGCATGAAGAGCTTGAAAACTTTGAGAGGAATCAAGTTTGGGCCCTTGTAGAACCACCTCCCAATGTTCATACCATAGGCACCAAGTGGGTTTTCAAGAACAAACAGGAGGAGGATGGGTCAGTTGTGAGAAACAGGGCTAGACTTGTGGCTCAAGGTTTTACTCAGGTTGAGGAGATAGACTTTGGAGAGACTTTTGCACCTGTAGCTAGGCTAGAAGCCATTAGGATCCTCCTAGCATTTGTGGCATCCCGAGGTTTCAAGCTATACCAAATGGATGTCAAAAGTGCTTTCCTAAATAGTTTCATAGAAGAAGAGGTCTGTGTCAAGCAACCCCTTGGCTTTAATCATCCCAAATATCCTCATAAAGTATACAAGCTTCGTAAAGCTTTGTATGGGCTCAAGCAGGCACCTAGAGCTTGGTATGATAGGCTTAGATCCTTCTTGCTAGAGCATGGGTATAAGATGGGATCGATAGACAAAACCCTGTTCACTCTCAGGCATGGCAAAGATTTTCTTCTTGTATAGATTTATGTGGATGATATTATTTTTGGTGGCTCTTCTCATGCACTTGTGGCTAAGTTTGATAAAATAATGAGTAGGGAGTTGAGATGTCGATGATGAGAGAGCTCACTTTCTTCCTTGGTTTGCAAATCAAGCAATGCAAATAAGATACATTCGTCCACCAGACGAAGTACACCAAAGATTTGCTGAAGAAGTTTGACATGAGTGATGTAAATCCATTAGCGACTCCGATGGCTACCTCAGCCGTACTTGATCTGGATGAAGATGGTGAGGAAGTTGACTAGAAGGAGTTCAGGAGCATGATCGGCTCCCTCTTGTACTTGACAGCAACAAGACCAGATATTCACTTTGTCATCTGCTTGTGTGCTCGCTTCCAAGCTTCTCCAAGAATGTCTCACTATCAAGCAGTGAAACGTATTCCGAGGTACCACAAACACACTCTTGAGTTTGGTCTTTGGTTTTCTTCTTCATCCTCTCTTTCTCTTCGAGGCTTTTCTGATACAGATTTTGCTGGCTGTAGAATTAATAGAAAAAAGTACCTTAGGTACTTTTCAATTCTTAGGTTCTTCTCTTGTGTGTTGGTCTTCTCATAAATAGTCCAGTGTTGCGCAGTCTACTGCCGAAGCAAAATATGTAGCTGTTGCTCACAAATTTTGTGGATGGTTGCTACCTTGAGGGATTTTGGGTTGGATTTCAAAAGTGTGCCACTTCTGTGTGATAACACTAGTGCCATAAGCCTAGCTAACAACCCAGTTCAACACTCTAGAACTAAACACATAGATGTGAGATACCACTTTCTAAGAGACCATAATGAAAAGGGAGACATTGAGTTGAGCTACATTGACACCAACACCAGCTAGCCGACATTTTCACCAATCCTCTCGATGCCACAAGATTTGCGTTTTTAAGAGGAGAGCTTGGTGTGTGCCATCCCTATGGTATTTTGTGAGGGGGAGTTGTTCGGTGTACATACTCTATCTTACATTTGGTGCATTTGCATTTATATATCATCTTATAAGATCATTATGTTAGTTGAGCTTCACTTATATGTCGAGTGCACTTTCTTGTACTAGTTATGGATTTGTACTAAGATGGGTAGATGTATAACAATTTGTGGAAGCTTAGGCTCTTATTGAAACCTGGCATAACATCTATTGAGCAAGCTTGTCTTTTCTGATAATGAATTTGAAATATGAATTTAATCTCATGTCACCCTTAAGTATTTGCTTTAGCCTGTTCAGTGCTTATATTAGGGCTAGTTCTGTGAAAAGCTCGAGC
This sequence comes from Zizania latifolia, assembly GCA_000418225.1. Classification (NCBI taxonomy): domain Eukaryota; kingdom Viridiplantae; phylum Streptophyta; class Magnoliopsida; order Poales; family Poaceae; genus Zizania; species Zizania latifolia. Next base: position 539,028 of record KE371207.1, on the reverse strand, counting down.
TAGGCCATTTTGTTCAGTTTAGCGGCATGGGAACATTGCACAGTGTTCTTTGTTTATGTAAATGTTTAGCCTATGTTTAAACCTTGGGAGAGCATGTGCAATCTTCTATGCCGCAAAGGCATAACTTATTTTGGCTTTGTGAAAAATTATATGTCTTAAAACATTTTAAAGTTCTTGAGCTTAAAATTTGATCCAATACGGTTGTCTTGAAGCCTCAAGGTGCTTGCCGTAACCACTCGGTGACACTTTGCTTGGATAAGCAATAACTTGAGGATGATCCAATATGGTTGTCTTGAAGCCTCAAGGTGCTTGCCGTAACCACTCGGTGACACTTTGCTTGGATAAGTGACAACTTAAGGATAATCCAATACGATCATCCTGAAGCCATGCTTGCCGTAACCACTCGGTGACACTTTGCTTGGATAAGAGGTGACTTGAGGATCACAATGCGAAAAATGCCAAAGTCATCAAACAAGACAATTAACTTGTGCATCATGCTAGTTTTCATATTGTCAAACTAAGGCTTGGTTTGATATATAGGCGTTTGCATAGCCTGTTGAATTGAATTTGGTTGCCTCGTTTGAACTTGCCATAGCCCTAGTTTCTCTAATATTTGCACTGTTCATGAAACTGTAGATGCTTTTGTGGTGACATCTTTTAAATTTTTGAACAACATGATTAAAATTTGCTACATTCTCGGTGCTTATGACATAGAATCACTTCGAGACTTTATTCACCGCTGAGTTATATTGCTTACCCCTTACAGTACGTTGACATCTCTAGTCCTTGCAAGTGCTTTGTGATCTATATGTGAAGCTTTGTAGGTATGCATTTTATTTCCATTCTCATGCTTTTGCATTGTTATTTTATCCTTGATGCCTGCATTACAAAAGAGGGAGAAAACATGCATTTCCAAAGAAACGGTTCTTGTATAATGAATGGGGGAGAATATTTTAATACAAATGTGCATTCATTAAGGAGAAGCATATGCCTTTGAATCTTTAACTTTTCTTTTTGAGTTTTTGGCCTACCTCTCTTTTATTCGAGATCTTGATCTTTTTCATATGCCAAGTGACATGTCTTGCTCTTTCTTGAGTTTTTATCACTTGGTTGTACTTCGTGTGTTCTCTTCAAACTATCTCTTGTTCTTCATGATATTGTCAATGCACTCATCAAGGGGGAGATTGAGAAACCAAGTTGAGATATGCCTTTGTTAAATGTATGATGAGTGATTGATATTTGTGATGTGAGAAACCAAGTTAAGCTATGCCTTGGTTAAATGAATGATGGGTGATTGACATTTGTGGAGAGTTAGTTTTGGGTTTAAGCTACTCATCTATTTTGGTTTGAAGTTTGCTATAAGAAGAGGATAATACATTGGTGATAAAAGTTCGTATGCACTAGAAGGTCCGGTGTTGGGAGAAACATGTTTGCTTGTCTTATGGTGTGCAGGACTTGGATGCTACTCGACGATCGACGGTAGGTGATCAAGACTAAGTGGAGAGCTTAGTGCCGGACGATCAAGGAGGCTAGGTGAAGTCGAGGATGATCCTAGTGGTACACATGAAGATTAAGCAAGTAATAGGATGGAGGTTGATGAAGATGGTGTGTTGACAAAGTCGAGCGAATGGGATGCCGGTGCAAGTGACAACGTGGCTCGAGGGATCGACAGCGGGAGAGACTTGCCGGCAGTCAAGATCGTAAGATAGAGGACACGTGTCGACATCGGAACATTTGCTTAAGGTAAAGCAAGAAGAGTACAAGGGTTTCATGGTTTAACAGCAAAACCGTGGGAGGCCAAGAGATGGAGAAGATCAACGAGGGCATGCAAGTTGAGTTGGAGGCCTAACCCACATCGAGTTCGAGTCCATCTCGGCCTCTAGGAGCAGCAAGCACTAAAATTGTTACCTAGATCGCATACGGACTCCGTTTTCGATGTTCTGTATATGGACGGAAAGCTAATTTCATAAGCTTTTCAATGGCACTAGTTTTATGTCAAAATTCCTTCTAGATCAACAGGAATCATCAAAATAATTAGACGTTTAGGATCTGCTAGGAATCTTGTGGGATAAGCTTGGTAGGAAACTTGCAAGATAAGCTTCCCAAGAAGCTTGTAGGGCAAGGAAACTTGTAAGCCAAGCCTTCTAGCCTATAAATACAGGGGATTGGCTGGTTGTTAGACCACCTCTAGAAGCTATCAATATTGTAAGAATCTTTTGATATGGTTATGAGATGATAGGTTTAGTATGGTAATAGGTTAGAGTTTTTTGTGATAAAATCTTGTAATAGGGCTGATCTTTCTGAGTAATGAAGAAGATTTTCTTGTATTTGTGAGTGATCTTCTCCTTCTAACACCTCTCTTTTAAATCCGTTGTTTGATTCTTATTTTGGAGGCTAGTTTATCTTTTAATTACTGATTTTCGTTTTTGGTTTGAGCTGAAATTTTCTGCACCCTTGCAAGTTATCCTTCTTGATAGAGGCTTAAAAACTCACATATACACATATATGTGATGTTGTTCAAGTTTCCGTGTCTCTAGACCATCAACTTGAAGTATACTTTGTCAGAGACAATTCTCTCTTGTGTTTCTTCTCTAGTGTTTGTTCTCGGGACTATGACTAGTGTTTTATGCTCAATAGAACCTGAGGTTCATCTCACATACACTAGAGTCACATTTTCTTATTAGCCTCTATAAGTTCTCTCTGTGTTTCCGCTAGCTTTTGTTGGAGGAGCATTGGGTGAAAGGAACAGATCATATTTTCAAAAGAAATTGTTGAGTCTCCTATTCACCCCCCTCTAGTCGCCTGTTTCGGTCCTACAAAGGTCTATAGCTGTACAACCACAGTCACACATCTTTTTCGCTAATCTCACCGACTACTTCCTCCCCTAGACATGAAGCTAGGCTAGGAAGGGGTATGCTCTATTGCTGTACACCCGCTGTCGAGCATTTTTTTTCTAGATGTAATACCCAGGATTTAATAAAAAGTACAAAAAATACAACTTTTTAACTGTTGCTCCGATGGACGATCAGGTTTTGTGGTTGCATAGTACTCGTCGAGTAGGTTCTATTTTTATATATATTTGTCGAAATCAGATTTCGGATGAAGTCGTAGCGGACAATTGAATCTAGGCTGTTAGATCGAATAAGGGATATATATATCCAACCTCCTCCCACGTCGATCTCATCGATCCTTTTTTCCCAGCCCAACGCCACCACTTCCTTCCACCCCCATCCATGCGATCTGCCCAGGCCACCACCACTGCCTGCCACCATCCATCCGCCCTCTCCTCTTTCCTCTCCGTCACCGCCCTAGCGCACAGCCCGACCGCCACTGCAGAAATCAAGAGAGAGAGAAGGAGGAGGAAGAAGAGGGGAAGAAATTTGAGAGTTTTGGGGAAACCATCGATTTTTCTCAAGTTGATGATTCTAGCTGCATGGATAACCTCTTTGTAGTCCCTACATGTATAAATTTTAAATGAATTTGGAATTGATCGTTGAATATTTTAGAAATTTGATTCTCCGGGTAGGCTGAAACCGTATTTCTAAAATTGGTGTTAATTCGTTTAGAATCGGGTCTCGAGGTTTAAATAAAAGTTGTAGGTGTAGTCGATATCTTTCTAACAGCACTAGTTTCATATGATTTAGATAAACGGTTTAAAAGTTATTGCAAAAACAGTGCTTCTATCCAGGTCCGAAACCGACCAAGGCAGCACGTCATTTTCTTTTAATTTGGGGATTATGGATATACCGTTGGTCTTAGAGCATAACACAAAAGTTATAGGTTATTTTCTTTAGATACTCGAAATATACTTATTTATTAAGTTCTGATTAGTGGTTTAAAAGTTATGTCTAAAACAACGAAGGATCTATGTTTTTAGCATTTTATCAGGATGTCCGATGTTTCGGGTTTTAGAGTTTTATACCGAATAATAGTGGAGCTTATATACGGGATAGTTTCTGAGTATTGTTTTATAATTTTGGTGTGGAGTCTTCCGGCAAAGCAAACGAGAATCTAGGTTATTGCTACGGTTAAGGCAAGTGCATGACGAACTAAATCTATGTTGAATGGATGTGTTTATACCTTGCATTATACTCCTTAACTGTCTTGTTATTTAATTATGTGTGATTGATATGTTATCTCAAAATTATTCAAAATATGTATTCCAGCATTCAATATTCATGTTTTTGATTCTTTATTATGAAAGTTCAAGTCCCATCCATAGCCATGGAGTGTTATTTGTTTTTTCATTCAGGATCCTATGAGTGAGCGCTGGCCCCACTTGCGCGGCTTACCGATAATGCTAAAAGGAAATTTATTATTATCCGGGATGGAAACTATTATTTCTTATTTTCTCGTTTTCAAATGAAAAGAAAATGTTCTTGTTTTTTGGTGTGAATGTGCTACATTAATTGTATTTAGTTATATATTGTACTTCCTGAGTATTCTTTACTCACACTTGCATTTCATTTGTGTTTTTAGGTACTCATCGGTAAGAACATGGGGTCAGGATGTAGAAGCTTCAACCACACATCACTTTGCATAATATTTACTTTATATCTTAGTTTTAATGCGTATAGTAGCTTAATTAACGTATTTGGACATTTGAGATGTTGTTCATGTTATGGTTACTTTTATGGGATCATAGGTGGTGTTTGGTGATGGTTTTGGAGTTGTGGTTATTAGTATATCTTTATCTTATTAACTGCCTATCGTGGATGTCCAAATTATAGGGGAGACTCTATCGAAGTTTTGAATAAATTTTAGACTTAAGTAATTTTAGGACTTGGTGTGGCATCTTAGGTATGTTGATACCTAGGGTATGATATTTGTTGTTAATATCATAACCTCTGTTTTTCCTATTTGATAGAACTATACCTAGAGCGAGCGCTCGCATAGCTGGCCGAGACCATGGTCGACCCCGTGGTAGAGGTCATGATAGAGGTCATCATCAAGAAGTAGATCCGCAGGTAGGTCATGAGAAACAGGATGGTGAAGAGGTCGGAAACCACTCGGTCGTCGAGTCCGATGTGGCCAACCATGGGGGCCGTGGTAGAGCTCGTGGTAGAGGCCGTGGGAGAGAATGCCATAATCAAGTAGCTTATCCAAACCCAATGGTGGCAGAGGATTTAGGAGATGACGTCGATGATGATAATTTGGCTGCAGTGTCTGAGGCCATTGTTGCCCCTCCAGTCGCTCCGGGAATGACACTCACCAAGTGGACTTCCATACATCTAGACACGTTTGATGGGGCTGGTACTATAGTTAATGCGGCAAATTGGCTGCGCAAGATGGAAAAGTACATGAACAGATCCAGAATGACATCTGAAGAGAAGATTATTTTTGTGCCTTTTCAATTGACTGGTCAGGCTGATATCTTGTGGGAGGGCGTTACCAAAGCCTAGGACATATCGCGTGGTGCTATTACTTAGGAGGATTTTCTGCAGCAGTTTAAGGCCAAATACTATCCCGAATCATTCAGGGACAAGATGAATGATGAGCTGAACCATATCCAATAGGGAAGCAAGACCGTAGATGAGTATGAAAGGGAATTCAGCCACATTGTTCAATTTGTGCCTAGCATGGCAAGCGATGAGCGTGAGAAGGCTACAAGATTCTTTAGAGGGCTCAATTCTCGGTATAGAGAGGTTATGGGGAGAAACCCACCCACTGTTTACCTCAAGGCAGTTGAGGAGGCTAGTGAGATGGAGGTTGAGATCCAAATCACTACTACAAAAGACTCATTGTGCGAACACCGGTGACATTGGTAATTATAGAAGAGGGCTCCTCAAGAAGGAGGTGAGACCTTTCAACACCCCCCGTTCAAGAAATTTAAGCAGAATCAAACTACGCAATCATCTTTTAAACCCAAGCAGACAGGTCCGCAGTCTTTAGCATCTCATCCCTCAAAATCTCAGGTCATCCGTCTGGTACCAGGTCAAGGATTGATTTGCTTCAAATGTTGGAAGAACCATCATTCTTCAGAGTGGATTTACTGGGACATGTCAGAGGTGCAACAAGATTGGACACATGGAGCTTGTATATAAGCGCAACCTAGACTCTATCATTAAGTGGCAAAGGTCTACTTCCCATTCAGCACGGTCTTTTGTAGCTAGTTCTCCACTAGGTCCAGCCCCTAGTGTTGCTCATGGTTATTTTCAAATGATGGCAACTCCTCCAGTTTCATATCATCCATCCGTGCCTTATTACTCTCCACCACCACCACCAAAACACTACTGGCCTACTCCTCAGCTTCTTGCACTACCTATTCCACTTCAGTTGCCCGCTCCTCCTACCGTGCTTTATACTACAGCTTCATCTCACCAGCAAGCCTCAAGACCTTCTACGCAGGCAATGGCTGGTGTCTACAACATGCCTACCGCCTCATCTCAGGATCATCTAGACGTGGTTATAGGTATAATTTTAGGTTATTCGCATGATGTACTAGTCCTATTTGATTCAGGTGCTACATTTTCTTTTGTTTCTCTTGAGTTTGCAAAATAGGCTAGATTACATAGTCAGGAGGTTTCTCGATCAGTTCAAGTCAGTTCCTCAAGGGGTTTGATTTCTAGTTCAGTGGTATGCCTTGGATGTGTGATTTCAATAGATGGAATAGAGTTTATGGCATACCTAATAGTCATTCCTTTACCATCCTTCAATGTAATCTTGGGCATGGATTGGTTACATCGATACCATGCTGTAATATCTTGCTTCTTGAAGACGGTTACCTTGGAGGCTCCTATAGTAGGGGAGGTAGTCTTCCAAGGGAGTGCACCTCCACATTCTCTTTTTGTGGTGACAAAATTATTTCCTAACCGACGTTTCATGAAGACAGGCTTGATATGGGCTCTAGCTGAGAAGACAACTAAGCCTTTTTTGCTAGAAAGTATTCATGTGGTCTGTGACTGCCTAGATATTTTTCCGACTGAGTTACCAGGTATGCCACTGAAGCATGTTGTGGAGTTCTGAATTGACCTTGTTCCTGGCACCTGACCTATCTCAAAAGCCCCATATCAGTTAGCCTGTCCTTTTCAAGAGGAGTTGAAGAAACAACTAGACGATCTATTATCTAAGAAACTGATTCGCCGAAGCGTGTCACCATGGGGGCCACCAGTTTTTTTATAGAGAAGAAGGATGGGAGCTGGCGTATGTGTATGGATTATCGTGCCTTAAATGCAATAACCATTAAGAATAAATATCCATCGCCACGTATTGAGGACCTGTTTGATCAGCTAAAGGGAGCAAATTTTTTCTCTAAGATCGATTTACAGTTTGGGTATAATCAGATATGGGTACGAGAAGAGGATATTGAGAAGACTACATTTTCCACGAGGTATGGACACTACGAGTTTAAGGTAATATCATTTGGACTAACAAATGCGACATCCTACTTTATAGAGACAATGAATAGCATGTTTTATGGTTATTTGGATACATTTGTTGTAGTGTTCATCGATGATATCTTGATTTATTCTAAGAGTGAAGAAGAGCATGAGCGACATTTGAGGATGGTGCTAGAAACTCTGTGAGAGAACAAGTTTTATGCTAAGCTTAAGAAGTGTGAGTTCTGGCTCTCCGAAGTTGCGTTTTTGGGGCATGTAATCAATCAACAAGGTATTTCAGTTGATCCAAGCAAAGTTTCAGCTATGGTAGCATGGGAGAGGCCAACAAATGTTAAGAAACTAAGGAGCTTCTTTGGGACGGCTGGGTATTACCGTCGGTTTGTGTAAGACTTCTTAATTATTGCTAAGCCCACAATGATGCTCACTCATAAGTGATGGAATTGTGCCCAAGAGAATTCTGGGGGAACTGAAAGTTCTGGCCTGAGGCCAGAAGTTTTGGGTTCTAGAGCATCCAAAAGTTCTGGTTAGACCAGAAGTTTTGGGCCAGCCCCAGCTTCGGTTAATGGACAAGCCAAAAGTTTCGGGCCTGCCTGGACGAACCGGAAGTTCTGGTTAGACCAGAAGTTCTGGATCGAAATAAATTCGATACAGAAGGTTATTTTTGGAAGTTCCGGTTAGAACCAGAAGTTTCGGTCCAGGCGAACAGATTAGATCTGTTGGGCTTTAATACAGATTAAAGGCCCATGACAGGGCACTATATAAAGAGAGGAGGGGCTAGCACGAAAGGTTGTTGCTGCTGTTGCTCCTGGTTGAGAACCCTAGCCGTCACCCCTCTCCTAGCTACAATGGTTGTAGCGATCTCTCCTCGGATCTCGGGAGTGGTGCTAGCACGCCGGCATGAGGTGATCCTATCCCCGGACGTGTGGATACCATGGAGGCACTACTCAATAGTGGTGCTCGTCTTCTTCCCGTGGAGATCGCTGGATCATGTCATCTCCATCACCGGATCATGGACGAACGGACGGAAACATGAGGAGCAGCTCGAGGACGCGCTTGACCGACTCTTCTTCCGCTGCTCGAACGCGTCTCGAGGTTCAAGGTAACGATCCATGATCCCATTGCACGCATGGTTCTTGGGCTAACGGGGTAAATTTTTTGAAATTAAGTGCTAGCGTAGCCTCCCCATAACCCAATAGTGGTATCAGAGCCTATGTGCGTAGTGTTCGATCTAGATCGATCACATATGGCGATATGTGATGGAAATAGATTTGATCTATTGTTTTTGTCGTCGGATTTTCGGAAGTTCTGGACAGAAATAAATTCCGTACAGAAGGTTATTTTTGGAAGTTCTGGGTGTGACTCGGAACTTCCGAGCCAAAATAAATTCGAGTCAGAAGGTTGATTTTAGAAGTTCCGGCCCTGAGTCGGAAGTTCCGGGCCCTTCGACCGGAAGTTCCGGGCCTCTGAGCCAGAAGTTTCGGGCTTAGTTCATTCATGTCTAGATTCTACGTAACTTGTTTTTGCAGGGAATGTTGTGACTGGTATGGCCTTGCAAAGTATATGATACTCTCTTGTAATAATATGGCCTGCGTGTCATGGTTGATTACAGCCTAAGGCTGTTCAAATATTGTATGACCTGCACGTCGACATGTGATGCTTCTGCTCATGTAATTAGTATAGTGCTATTAGGTGTAATAGACTGATACAAGTTCATGGAGGCCTGAAGCATGATGACCTGAAGGACAGGAACCATGGAGATGGAGATCACCATGCGAGAGGGCCATACTATGTCACAGTTAATATGATTGCCTGTGATGTTTAATTATATTCCTGTCATACTATTCTTTCATGTTCTATGTGCGGTAGGCATCGTTACCATGTTAGAATAGTTTTTCTCAGAAAATTAAATATTGATGCTCTTTCCAATAGCTACACCTACTAAGGTTCTCGATCATCAATGGTGGGTCTGCCAAAGCAGGGTGCCATCTTTTATCTTGACCAGTTAGGGTGGATGTCGGACACCATATGCATAGTATTAGTTTGCTTAACAAAGCTATCAAAATGGTTTTGGGCTTTGGGGCATGGAGTTGTGCGTAGGGCATTGGATGCTACCCCAACGAACAAGAGTCACATAGAGATGTGATTAGCAAAGTGTTGCTTACCTATGTCACTAATCTTCTAGCAGTGATGCCAAAGCTCACTAGGAGTTAGATGAATATGGATCTTGTCCCACAACGTGTCGTTAGAGGGAAGCGATCATTTTTACATATTGTGGTATATCTTTTATTTGATAGAAGATCAACATAGCATAGTGCTAAACCTTGCATTGTTGTTGTAGATCATGGCACCTACTGTAAAGAACATTTCTATTTTTAATCTGCGACCTATCCTTGAAAGGGAGAAATTGTCTGGAACAAATTTTATAGACTGGTACAGAAATTTGAGAATCGTTCTCAAACAGAAGAATAAGGATTACAATCTAGAGAAACCCCACCCTGATGAACCAACAGATAATACACCAATTGCTGAAAGGCGGGCTTATGAGAAGCACGCTAGTGATTCAATTGATGTCAGTTATCTCATGCTTGCCTGCATGTCCTCTGAGCTTCAGAAGTAATATGAGGACAGGGATGCCTACGATATGATCGTGGGGCTAAAGGGCATGTTTGAGAACCAAGCACGGACTGAGAGGTATAATGTCTCAAAGTCCTTGTTTGCGTGCAGGTTGGCGGAAGGCGGTCCAGTGAGTCCTCATGTGATCAAGATGATTGATTATGTTGAGAACCTGGAGAAGCTTGGCTCTAAACTTGATAAAGATTTGGCCACTGATGTGATTCTTCAGTCGCTCCCTGCGAGCTTCGAGCTGTTCATCATGAATTATCATATGAATGGCATGAAGAAAACCTTGGCTGAATTGCATGGGATGCTCAAGACAGCCGAGGAAAGCCTTAAGAAAAATCCTAGTCATGTGATGATGGTTCAAAAGGAAAGTAAGAAGCGAAAGCGTAAGGGAAAGGCTAAAGCTTCAGATATGATCTCGAGCTCTATGTCTAATTTGGCTGAAAAGTCCAAGTCAAGCCCTGCTAGCTCTGACACTTGCCACCACTGTCATAAGCCTAGTCATTGGCGGAGGAATTGCAAGTTGTACTTAGAATAACAAAAGAAAAAGAAGAAAAGTGTGACTTCTGCTTTAGGTATAAATGTTATTAAAATTTATCTTGCTACTCGTCAAAGTGATTCATGGGTATTTGATACACTTGCAAATTGTTATAGGGGCTGAAAAGGACTAGAAAGTGCGCAAGAGGTGAATTGGATGTTCGCGTTGACAATGGTGCAAAAGTTGCTGCGTTGGCCGTCGGCGTCTATTCTTTGTCGCTACCCTCATGATTAGTTTTGGAGTTAAATAATTATTATTTTATTCCCGCCTTGGACAGAAACATTATCTCTTCGTCATGTTTAGTTAAAGACGGTTTTGAATTTGTAATAAAGAACAAGTGTTGTTTAATATTTTCGAATGGTATGCTCTATGGTGTTTGTCCATTGGTGAATGGCTTATATATTCTGAATCTTGAGGATACACATGTTTATAACATTAATAGAAAGAAACATCGACTCAATGATTTGAATCCTACCTATGTCTGGTATTGTCGTTTGGGTCATATAAATGAGAAACGCATGCAGAAGCTCTATAGAGATGGGCTTTTGGAGTCATTTGATTTCGAATCATTTGACACATGTGAGTCTTGTTTGCTTGGCAAGATGACTAAGGCTCCTTTCACAGGTCAAAGTGAGAGGGCAAATGAGCTGTTGGCCATTGTACATACTAATGTTTGTGGACCAATGAGTTCTATAGCCAGAGGTGGTTTTCAGTACTTCATAACTTTTACCGATGACTTTAGTAGATACGGTTACATCTACTTAATGAGGCATAAGTCGGAATCCTTTGAAAAGTTCAGAGTTCCAAAATGAGGTACAAAATCATACTGGCAAGATAATCAAACTTCTACGATCAGATCGTGGAGGTGAATATTTGAGCCATGAGTTTAATGATCATCTGAAGCAGTGTGGAATCGTTCCACAGCTGACTCTGCCTGGCACGCCTCAGTGGAATAGGGTGTCCAAGCGGAGGAACCGAACTTTGTTGGATATGGTCCGGTCGATGATGAGTCAAACTAATCTTCCATTGTATTTCTAGGGACTCGCTTTAGAAACTGCTGCTTTCACGTTAAACAGAGTTCCATCTAAATCAGTAGAGAGGACACCATATGAGATATGGACTGGGAAGTGTCCCGGGTTGTCTTTTCTAAAGATTTGGGGTTGTGAGGCCTATGTAAAATGTTTGACGTCTGATAAGCTCACTCCCAAATCTGATAAATGTTTCTTTGTGGGATATCCTAGGGAAACCAAAGGATATTACTTTTATAACTGGGAAGAGGGCAAAGTGTTTGTCGCCCGGAATGGTGTTTTTCTAGAGAAAGAGTTTCTCTCGAAAGGGGTTAGTGGGAGCACGGTGCGACTTAAAGAGGTTCGAGGATGACTAGAAAGTGTTTCATCTCCTACTGAACCGCAACTCGACATGCAAGATATTGTAGAGCCTGTTGTCGAGACACCAGCCCCACGTCAGTCGGAGAGGTTGAGTCGTGCGCCCGAGCGGTTTGCGTTTTTAACCACTAGGCAGCGCGACGTATTATTGGAGGTACAAAATCATACTGGCAAGATAATCAAACTTCTACAATCAGATCGTGGAGGTGAATATTTGAGCCATGAGTTTAATGATCATCTGAAGCGGTAATGGGACAATGATGAACCTAAGACCTATACAGAAGCGGTGATGGGACCAGATTCTGAGAAATGGCTTAGAGCCATAAGATTCGAGTTAGAATCCATGCGAGAGAATCAAGTTTGGAACTCGGTCGATCTACCCGATGGTGTAAAAACTATCGAGTGTAAATGGATTTTTAAGAAAAAGATAGACGTTGATGGATATGTTCACATCTATAAAGCACGATTGGTGGTGAAAGGTTTCAGGCAGATTCAAGGTGTTGATTATGATGAAACGTTTTCGCTCGTCGCTATGCTAAAGTCTATCCGGATCATCCTAGCAATTGCCGCATTTTATGACTATGAGATATGGCAAATAGATGTCAAGACGGCTTTTCTTAATGGAAACCTAAGTGAGGATGTGTACATGATACAGCCTAAAGGTCTTGATGATCTAGAGAATGCTGGGAAGGTTTGCAAGCTGCAAAGGTCCAATTATGGGCTGAAGCAGGCTTCTCGGAGTTGGAATTTTCGTTTTGATGAATTAGTCAAAGGGTTTGGCTTCATCAAGAACAAAGAAGAGCCTTGTCTTTACAAAAAGGCTAGTGGGAGCTCACTTGTGTTTTTGGTCTTATATGTAGATGACATATTGTTGATCGGAAATGATATTTCTATGCTAAATGCTGTCAAGTCTTTATTGAGAAAAAGTTTCTCAATGAAAGATCTTGAAGAGGCAGCATACATTTTGGGCATAAAGATCTGTAGAGATAGGTCGAGAAGGTTAATTGGATTAAGCCAAAGCATGTACATTGACAAGGTATTAAAACGGTTCAATATGCAGAATTCTAAGAAATGTTTTCTGCCAATGTCACCTGGTATTTCTCTGAGCAAGAGTCAGTGTCCTTCGACACCTGATGAGCTGGAGAAGATGAGTGCGATCCCGTATGCCTCCGCAATCGGATCCATTATGTATGCCATGCTTTGTACACACCTAGATGTTTCTTATGCTCTAAGTGTTACGAGTAGATATCAGTCAAACCCAGGTAAAAGTCACTAGGCTGTAGTAAAGAGTATCCTTAAGTACTTGAGAAAAACTGAGGATATGTTCCTAGTCTATGGAGGCGAGGAGGAGCTCATTGTTAGTGGTTACACCGACGCTAGCTTCCAAACTAACAAGGACGATTCGCCATCGTAGTCTGGATTTGTGTTCTGCCTCAATGGAGGCGCAGTGAGTTGGAAGAGTTCCAAGCAAGAAACAGTTGTAGATTCAACAACAGAGGCCGAGTATATTGCAACTTTGGAAGGTGCAAAGGAGGCTATTTAGATCAGAAAGTTTATTTCTGAGCTGGGTGTTGTCCCTAGTGCGTCCAGTCCGGTGGACCTCTATTGTTATTATAGTGGTGCCATTGCATAAGCCAAGGAGCCTAGGTCGCACCAAAAGTCCAAGCACATACTGTGGCGCTATCACCTCATCCGTGAGATTATAGATAGAGGAGATGTGAAGATATGCAAGGTACACACGGATTTGAACATTGCAGATCCGTTGATGAAGCCTCTCTCACAACCCAAGCATGAGGCGCACTTGAGCTCTATGAGTATTAGATATTTGCGTGAGTGAGTCCAGTGTATGTGAGAGAAAGTGTCTTATCTATGCTAGTGTATATTTGGATAATTGGTTATCTCATTCCTTGAATAAATATCTTTTACATTGATCAGCAAGTTGATGACTTGTTTGTAAGACTCTTTATGTTATGATGTTGTTCTAAACGATCCCTAATCTTATATCGTCATATGGGATAGTGATGATTCATAGATTAGCACATCTGTCTGATTGATGATCATGTTTTACAGATCATAGACATGGAGATGTCAAATCAGTGATGTGGACTCATGTTGGTGAACATGAAGTTGGATAGACCCACTTTAAGATACTGCAGAGATTGTTATTTTATATGTGCCATCAGTTGTCATCTCAAATGATATACCTGCAGAATCCTTAGACCTGAGATCATCATTGATTCCAGAATGTGTAGTAGCACACTTAGGGGCTTCCAAATGCTATTTCATAACAGGGTAGTTATAAAGGTTGCTTTCAGATGTGTCACGAAACATGTCGTGGGATGTGAGCGGTCAAGATGGAATTTACCCCTCCTATATAACGAGAGAGACGTCTCTGGGCCCCTTGAGGTAGTCGGATTGGAAAGTGCATGGCCATGCCACTATGATCAAAGAGTTGATCATGATTGAATCTACTACTTGATCGAGTGAAGTGTCGAGCTATCAACAAAGGTGGCACGAATCTCGCCTTGAGCTTGACTGATGTCGTGTGGTAAAGGGATAAGTGCGTGAGTATATCAAGGTTCAAAAAGTATGATTTTGACTTTGTATGCTTTCGGGGGTCAATATGTGCTGCTAGGTACCGCTATTGATCGGTGATTTAGAAAGGGTTTCCGAGTAGGGGCCGTTTGCATATGAACCTATCGGGTCGCACGCTTAAGGGGATTGGATTTTAAAGCTTGCAAGAATTGGCTCTTGTGCAAGTGGGAGATTGATGGAATTACGCCCAAGAGAATTCTGGGGGAACCGGATGTTCTAGCCTGAGGCCAGAAGTTCCGGGTTCTAGAGGATCCAGAAGTTTCGGTCAGATCAGAAGTTCTGGGCCAGCCCCAGTTTTGGTTTCTGGAGGAGCCGGAAGTTCCGGTTGGACCGGAAGTTCCAGGCCTACCTAGACGAACCGGAAGTTCCGGTTAGACCGGAAGTTTTGGGTCGAAATAAATTCGATACAGAAGGTTATTTTCGGAAGTTCTGGTTAGAACTAGAAGTTTCGGTCCAGGCGAACAGATTAGATCTGTTGGGCTTTAATACAGATTAAAGGCCCATAACAGGGCACTATATAAAGAGAGGAGGGGCTAGCACGAAAGGTTCTTGCTGCTGTTGTTCCTGGTTGAGAACCCTAGCCACCACCCCTCTCCTAGCTACAACGGTTGTAGCAATCTCTCCCCGGATCTCGGGAGTGGTGCTAGCATGCCAACGCGAGGTGATCCTGTCCCCAGACGTGTGGATACCGTAGAGGCACTACTCCAATAGTGGTGCTCGTCTTCTTCCCGTGGAGATCACCCGATCGCTGGATCGTGTCGTCTCCATCACCGGATCACGGATGAACGGACGAAAACATGAGGAGCAGCTCGAGGACGCGCTTCACCGACTCTTCTTCCGCTGCCCGAGCGCGTCTCGAGGCTCAAGGTAACGATCCATGATCCCATTGCACGCATGGTTCCTGGGCTAAGGTGGTAAAATTTTTGAAATTAAGCGCTATCGTAGCCTCCCCATAATCCAACAATAAGGACGTGAAGTTTAAATAGACTGATGATTGCGAGCATAGTTTTTAGGAGTTGAAGCAGGGGTTGGTGACTGCTCTTGTCATGACCACACCTAAACCTAGAAAACGATTCACTGTCTACTCCGATGCTTCATGAGTAGGTCTTGGTTATGTTCTCATGCAAGGGGGTAATGTCATTACCTATGCATCGAGACAGATAAAGAATCATGAATAAAATTACCCTACTCATGATCTAGAGCTTACATATGTGGTTTTTGCACTTAAAATTTGGAGGCATCACTTGTATGGGAAGTCTTGTGATATCTTCACTGATCATAAGAGTCTCAAATACATTTTCACCCAGAAGGATTTGAACTTAAGGCAGAGAAGATGGTTAGAGTTGATCAAAGATTATGACCTCAATATTCAGTATACTCCTGGTAAGGAGAATGTGGTTGTAAATGCTTTAAGTAGTAAGACGATTCCTCCAACATTGAACTGCTTGATAGGTGATTTTGAACGAATGGGTATTTCATATTGTTATGCTGGAGTGGCAAGTGTGGAGTCCCAGGTTATCCTTGAGTCTAATGTCTCTAAGCGAGTCCTAGAAGCACAACAACATGACCGGTTGTTACAACAAGTTAAGAAGCTTGTACGAGAAGAGAAAACTAGAGATTTACTTTGGATGCCTCAGGAGCTATGTGGTTCCATGGTCATTTATGTGTGCCACAAAAAGCTAAAGTGAAAGATGAGATTTTAAGAGAAGCGCACTGAACACCCTATACAGTGCACCCTAGCGAAAACAAGATGTACCATGATTTAAAAAGGAGCTACTGGTGGAAAAGGATGAAAGTGGATGTGGCAAAGTACGTGGCATCATGTGGAGTATGCCAACTAGTGAAGGCTGAACATAAACGCCCTGCCGAAAAACTAAAATCACCAAAAGTTTCCATGTGGCCTTGGGATGACCTTGCTATGGATTTCATTGTTGGGTTGCCTCATACTCCATGGGGAAAGGACGCCATTTAGGTTGTGATAGATCGTCTTAGTAAGGCGGCTCACTTCATTCCTATTTGCTCCACAAATTCAGCTAGTGACTTGGCACCAATCCATATGCTTGAAGTTGTGAGGTTGCATGGTGTGCCCTATTCGATTGTTTCAAATAGGGATGCCAAGTTTGTTTCCAAATTCTAGGAATGTGTGCAGAAACCTTTTGACACACAGTTAAGGCTCAGTACTGGTTTTCACCCACAGACAGATGGACAGTCAGAGCGTGCTATTCAAACTCTAGAGGATATGCTAAAATCATGTGTTCTTTCTTGGAAGGGCAGTTGGGAGGATCACTTACCACTAGTTGAGTTCGCTTACAACAATAATTTTCATTCTAGTATCCGAATGGCACCATATGAGGCACTATACGGTAGAAAATGTTGATCCCCACTCTGTTGGGATGCTGTGGGAGAAAGAGTCATCTTAGGACCAGATTGGGTCAACAGACTATAGAATGGGTAGCAAAGATTCAACAACACATGCTTGCAGCGCAAAGTAGACAGAAGAGCTATGCAGATATCAGAAGACAGGAGTTAGAATTTTAAGTGGGTGATCAGGTACCTCTTAAGATATCTCCCACAAAAAGTGTGGTGAGATTTGGAACGAAGGGCAAGTTAAGTCCAAGATACATTGGTCCATTCTTGATAGTGGATCGAGTGGGGAAATTAGCGTATCGTCTTGAGCTACCAGAGTCCATGAAAGGTGTGCATAATGTATTCCATGTCTCCATGCTACGCAAGTACCTAAAAGATCTGGAACATCACATTAACCTACAGCCTATGACCATTGAGAAAGACTTGACATTTAAGTCATGTTCGGTGCAATTATTAGGAGAATCTGAAAAGGTACTGAGGCACAAAATGATTAAAATGTTAAGATTCTTTGGGAACATCAAACCAAACGGGAAGCGACATGGGAGTTGGAGTCGTAGAGGCGAGAAAAGTATCCAGAGTTGTTCAAGTCCGATGAGTTCTTATCTTGATCCTTATATATAATAAATTATGGTTTCATAATTTCAGAGACAATAGGACGAATTTGAGGGTGAATTCGATTGAAGGGAGGAGAGTGTAATACCTAGGATTTAATAAAAATTACAAAAAATACAACTTTTTTAATCATTGCTCTGATAGACGATCATGTTCTGTGGTTGCGTAGTGCTCATCGAGTAGGATCCATTTTTATAGTTTTTTGTCGAAATCAGATTTCGAATGAAGTCATAACGGACAATTGAATCTAGGCCGTTAGATGCAATAAGGGATATATATATCCAACCTCCTCCTAGATTGATCTCATCGATACTTTTTTCCCCAGCCCAATGCCTGAGGAGTCATCGTAGACACCATGAGGATGATGAGTGCTTGTCAACCGGGAAGAAGATGAACTGACGAGAAGGATGATGAGAAGACGAGAGTGGAACTCGACCGTGACGGAGCTTGCACGTGACTTAGGTACACGGACGGACGTCGGCCGGACAGAGGGGTCGCGGAGGCGTGCCGGTCCAATCCGGGTGCGTGAAGCTGAAGCGGCGAGGAGGAGGTGTGATCCGGTGCAGTGCCGACCGGTGCGACCCAGGTACACGGGGGTCCGACCGCAGGGCTGAAGAGCCGCTGGGTCGGACTGGCCTAATCAGGGTGCACGGTGCGGGGGCACCAGATGCTTTGACGGCTTCGGCTTAAAACCGTCAAAACTAATGAAAAGTGTGTTTTCCGTCAAAATTTAGCGGTGTCGTGATGGCCAAGTTGAATCGCGATACCGAATAAAGTTGCGTCTGTAATTTTACCTTTTTGCCCTTCAGGCCAGTCTGTTAGAACACTCTAGAAATAGGGGTATTTTGGTCTTTTGGTTCAGCCCATGGGGCTATAAATATCTGTCCACTCTCATGTAAAAACTTGAGGATTTTGAATCAATTTGAAAAATCATTTTGCAATTTTGAGGTGTCTTCTT
>KE371207.1:488695-505853 GCA_000418225.1 Zizania latifolia | reverse complement strand
AAGAATGTATCGACTTGCTTTGAAGAGTGAACATCATTAGCACGGCCGTGGGCTGAGTCTTATCCAATCACTCGCAAGTCCGATATTTGAGTATGAGGAAGGTTTCTGAAATATAAGTATCGATTTGCCAGGTGTGACTTTTATTTGTCCAAATCTTGGACTAAATCACATTGAGTCACTTGCAAGTTCGACACTTAAATTTCAAGAGTTTTATTTTTCCGCTGCATTTAAGTTTGCGCCCATTCACCCCCCTCTGGTCGCTACTTTCGGTCCTACAATGCCACCACTTCCTTCTGCCCCCATCTGTGTGATCTGCCTAGGCCGTCGCCACTGCCTGCCCCCATCCGTGCACCCTCTCCTCTTTCCTCTCCATTGCCGCGCTAGCGCATAGCCTAGCCGCCACTACGGAAATCAAGAGAAAGAGAAGGGAGAAGAGGAGGAGGAAGAAGAAGGGAAGAAATTTGAAGGTTTGCGGGAAACCATCGGTTCTTCTAAAATTGATGATTCTAGCTGCACGGGTAACCTCTTTGTAATCCCTAGATGTATAAATTTCAAATGAATTTGTAATTGATCGTCGAATATTTTAGAAATTTGTTTCTCCGGGTAGGCTGAAATCGTATTTTTAAAACTGATATTAATTCATTGGGAATCGGGTCTCGAGGTCTAAATAATAGTTGTAGGTGTAGTCAATATATTTCCAACGGCGCTACTTTCACATGATTCAAATAAATGGTTTAAAAGTTATTGCAAAAATAATGCTGCTGTCTGGATCTAAAACCGGGACAGCACGTCGTTTTATTTAATTTGGGGATGATGGATGCGCCGTTGGTCCTAGAGGATAACATGAAAGTTGTAGGTTATTTTATTTAGATGCTCAAGATGTACTTATTTATTAAGTTTAGATTAGCGGTTTAAAAGTTAAGTCTAAAACAACAAAGGATGTATGCTTTTAGCATTTTATCGGGATGTCCAATGTTTTAGGTTTTAGAGTTTTATACCGAATAATAGTGGAGCTTATATGCAGGATAGATTCTAAGTATTGTTTTATGATTTAGGTGTAGAGTCATCTGGCAAAGCGAGCGATAATCCAGGTTATCGCTACGATTAAGACAAGTGCATTACGAACTAAATCTGTGTTGAATAGATGTGTTTATACCTTGCATTATATTTCTTAACTGTCTTGTTATTTAATTTTGTGCGATTGATATGTTATCTCAAAATTATTCAAAATATGTATTCCAGCATTCAGTATTCATCTTTTTAATTCTTTATTATGAAAGTTCAAGTCCCATGTGTAGCCATGGAGTGTTATTTACTTTTTCATTTAGAATCCTATGAGTGAGCGCTGGCCCTGTTTGCTCGGCTTACTGGTAATGCTAAAAGGATATTCATAATTATCCATGATGGAAACTAATATTTCTTGTTTTCTCGCTTTTCAAATGAAAAGAAATAGTTCTTGTTGTTTTTTTGGTGTGAATGTGCTGAATTAATTGTATTTAGTTCTATATTGTACTTGCTGAGTATTATTTACTCACACTTGTGTTTCATTTGTATTTTTAGGTACTCATCGGTAAGAACATGGGGTCGGGATGTAGAAACTTCAACCACACATCACTTTGCATAATATTTACTTTATATCTTAGTGTTAATACATATAGTAGCTTAATTAACGTATTTGTAAATTTGAGATGTTATTCATGTTATGATTAATTTTATGGGATCGTAGGTGGTGTTTGGTGATGGTTTTGAAGTTGTGGTTGTTAGTATGTCTTTATCTTATTAACTGCCTATCGTGGATGTCCAAATTTCAGGGGAGACTGTCGAAATTTTGAATAAATTTTAGACTTAAGTAATTTTAGGACTTGGTGTGGCGTCATAGGTATGTTGATACCTAGGGTGTTACAGCCAACCTATGCCGACTACATCTCCCTCCAAGTTAGGTGCCAGTCGGCTGCCGTCCATGTAACCAGACCCAGGAGATGGTAGGCTCCTTAGCCGTACACCCACAGTCTTGCATCAACGACCTCGCCAACCTATGCCAACTACATCCTCCTCCTAGTTGGGCGCTAGATGGCTGCTATGCATGCAACCGGACCTAAGAGAGGGTAGGCTCTTTTGCCTTATACCCGCAGTCACGCATCTCTACCCAACTCGCCGACCGCTCAGACTACATCCCCCTCCGAGTTGGGTGCTTGCATATAACCAGATCCGGGGGAGGGTAGGCTCTCTAGCCATACACCCGCAGTTGGGCATCTCTATCGAACTTTGCCATTGGGACTCCACCTCACCATGTGGGTTAAGGGACAAGATCCGTAACAACCACAACCACACCGAGGGCTACTCAACCTTGACGTTAATTTCCTAGGACGTCACCGGTTATAGAACACAATGATTGCACAAAAGAAAAGGGAAAAATAACTCCACCAGACATGGACGTAATACCTCCTTATGAAATTGCAATCCTCACCGACTATTTTTTACAGAGACTACACTACTCCGAGGAAGGCGAGACGACCCCCTTCGGGTCTTCATCAAAAGGGAAAATATCAAGATAGCCAGAGACAGTATTCTACAAAGCATCCTCTGTGGCTTTAGACACCAGATCTTCGATAGCCACCGCCTACACAGTCCTCAATCTAGCAACCTTTACCGCAGAAGCCGCAGCCTCGCCTGCCGCAGCACCAATTGATGCCACCAGAGGAGATGACATTGCCATCACCCCCAAAAGTGCAGCCCTACCGAGGTCCTAAAGGACAAGAAGACTCAAAAATCAGAACATATTAAAACATGTCACAAAACTATGACAAATAGAAGTTTACCCAGCTATAGGCCGACAAGGGCTCTCAAACTGGTGTCGTGCTGCCTTCTTCACCGAGAGGAAAAATGGGGCGAGCTTGGCATCAGAAACAGCGGCAGCCACTTCAATGGTCACCACCAGCTTCTCTTGCTCACCTAGGCCAACCAGCGTGCCACCCCAATGTTTAAGCATCAGGGTTGGCAGTACGGAGGCACTTGAAAGCAAAACATCAAGAGGAAGGCAAGCACCTGATGGAAGCTCTAGGCACGGTGGTCACAAGACGAACACAATGCCCTCCTACATCACACCGCGTGGGTGATTGAGAATCAAGCACTAAAACAAAAGACCTAGACAAACAACAAGCAGATTAGTGTCAGGGATATGACCCCTAGGTACTCCGAGATGGGCTTATCAGTCTGAACTGAGAGCAGGCTAAGCCCAGCATTGGAGTTCAGTATGGCCCAGAAGGGTGTTTGATTCTGATAAGGAAGGTTGAGTCTTTATCGGGGAACTGAATCTAAGATATAATATGAAGAGATATATTTGTACCAGAATCTTTGTAATTAGAGAATTAACACCTGAGTTAGGTATGTGATATTAGATATCAAAGAGACTGATTCGGGATAGAGTCCTCGATCGTTAGGCTGGCCCCTTGAGTATGTAAAGGGGGCGAGGCACCCTAGAGGCATCTTATTCATCTCGCTTTCGATGCCTTGAGCCTTCATAGCTTGAGAGCGTTGCTTTGTAAGCTTAGACACCATATAATATACCAAAACACTGAACGTAGGGCTATTATCCAAGAGGAGGCATAAACTAGTATAAATCTTGGCTCTCGTTTGCTAGAGTTGACCATCGGATTCAAAAGCGTCGTGCTTCCCAAACACAACTATTCACCACCTCGGATACCCCCTTAGGTGAACTGCTCGATGATTCACCGATAGTTGGCACGCCTGGTAGGGGTCAAACCTATGGCCTTTTGCATACGAAACAGGGGTCACCATCCGAGCAGTCCCATGGGTCTGTTTGCTGCTTTGGGTCTTCGTCGAAAGGTAAAATGTCAAGATATGTAGACATCACCGCCGTGAGCTCCTCCACATCCCAACGAAGCGTGAGGACCTCGCCCATGGACGCACACGTGGGAGGTCCCAAAGCCAGTGGACTGAGGACCAAATTAGGATGATGTGCCCAGATGCAAACCAAAGCATTCTCGATGCCATTACGTGCTGCATCACCAGCAAAGGCTCGAAGCACCTCCTCGAGACCTTTCATCCTCTTGGGAAGGCTCTAGCTCAAGCTCCCTGAACACAAGAGACTGTCTCCCAAAAGAAAATGAAGGTGGTGGATCAACAGCCGAGCCCAGCGTGCTTTCACCTTCAATCCGACCACCTTGGCACAAAGCTCCATGACTCATGCCCCAGACTGAGCCTAGCACCCTATTTGTGGGAAAGAAAAGACATCAACACGCTGACATGCCCTACGATCAAGGAAAAAGAGGAAGGGCGTACCAGCCTGGACAGAGACAACATTCTGCAAAACATTCCCACTGTTAATTGGAATCACTAGAGGAGGCGATGTTACAATCACCCCTGAAGGCGTAGCTCCCACCAGGGCCCTAAAAAGCAGGGAGACTCAAAGGTTAAAATCTAGCCAAATAAATCACAACTCGAGGAGAGCAAAGAACAGTAGCTTACCTAGCCGTGGGTCAACACACGTTCATAAACTGGTAGCGCACTACCTTCTTCACCGAGGAAAAGGATGGGGCACTCACGGCATCAAAAATAGGGGCGGTCGTGTTAGCAATCGACGATGGCTTCCCACGCTTGCTAGGCCCAATCAGCATGTCACCTAAGCGTTTAAGCATCGGGGTATGCAGTGCGGGGGCACTTGAAGGCGGAGCACCGAGACTTGCACCAGTGTCCCATGGGAGCTCGAGGCGTGGTGGTCATGAGATGAACACGATGCCATCCTGCGTCATGACCATGACACACTGTGTGGGTGACCGAATCATCACATTAGACAAGAGCAAAAGAGCAGATTAACAAAGGAGACTAAACCTGTGGATGCGGGTTTCTGGCTTTGTAAACCACGAACCCCAAGGTCGGTGAAAAGGATGGTGCCCTGCTAAAGAAGAGGTGCAGGAGCCTGACAACCTCCACCTTTATTAGCCAGTCCACCTTGGAATCCGAAGGATCCTAGGGTCCGATCGCCTCATAGGTTGGCAGTGCCCGTGCTTATAGTGGAGAGATCTGGAATGTCAGGAAACTCACGACAACACCAACCCTGCTCAGACCCCCTCGACAAAGCCGTGACACCTCAGCCGCCAGAATCTAGACCTGGTCTAACCTGGGCTGATGATCCTAGCTCTACCAATGCTTGGAGTCCTTCGGGTGGTGGTCGACCTCGTCGGGAAGGCCTAGGGTGATATTCTTGACATAAAACCAGCATGACCTCCAGTCCTCATCTAGGATAGCAAGTGGCATTTCTAGGTACTCAGCCACTCGGTTCACACGTGGTTCAAGCACCATGCTACCGACCACTCCTGGTTCCTCAGACAAACAAAGATGGAAGAAGTATTGGAAGAGGCCCCAGTGAGGCTCCATCCCCAGGTATGCCTCACAAAGGTGGATGAAAACTAAGATTTGGAGGACAGAGCTCGGGTCTAGATTGGCAAGGATAATCTGGTAGTAGTGGAGGAGCCCATGGAGAAAGGGATAAGAGGGAAACCCAGCCCCCAAAGGACGGAGGACTCAAAGAGCACCACTTCGCCAGGCTTCGGCAATGGGTAAAGTTTCCCCACCGCTGCCTGCCATCCCAAAACATATTGGGGTAGCAGAAACCACAATGCTTCAAGAGCGAAGAGCCACTCGGTCATTGACTTCAACTCTCACCACCCAGAAGGATGACCCAAGGTGCTCGACACCATAGGGATGACAAGAAGAACGCAATGGATAGCTTGACGATGGGGGAAGGAAGCTACACGACAGGAAGATTTTGAACAGAAGAATGGGAGTTTTTGGTGAAGAACAGACCGAGAGAGGCAGAAAGGGAGGGCACAAGTTAAACAGAAGCGTCATCATCACCGTGACATAAGCCACGACCGCTACAGAAAGGCATCACTTTGATTACCACACGATTCCCACGACTACATGGATGCGACAGTTCTGCCTCTCTATCTGTGTCCGATGCCTGTGCCTGGCCCAATCAGAGCAGAGACGTCCCTCTTATCCCCTCAACTACAATGCATTAATTACAGACAAAGAAGACCAAAAAGCAACTTTTTGTGTGCCCAGTGGAGTTCGTGATGCTTGGGTTCCTCGGAACTCAGAGGCTCATGCGCCCGAGGGCTCGCACGCTTGGGGGCTCACGTGCCCAAAGTCTTATGCACTCGGGGGCCTAAGCGCCTGAGGGCTCGCATGCTCGGGGGCTTGCACGACCGAGGCCTTACACTCTCAAGGCTTGTGTGCCCGAGAGCTTACGCGTTTGAGGCCTCATGCTCCCATGGTCTTGCGTACTCAGGGCTTGAGGCTATGCCACGAGGGCTCAAGGTTGATTACGCTCGAGACCATGGTGGCCCTAGACTTCGACAACTCCCTTCTTCAAGAAAAACATCACCCAAGAACGAAGCGATCCTCGAGGACAAAACGTACATGCAACCCACATTGGCACCCGAAGAGTTTCAGAGGATTATCGAGGACCAGAGTTCTAAAAGACTTTCACTGTAGATTATTTTTGACCCTCAAGCTAAATGTTCTATTTAACTTTAGACTCGGGGGCTACACCATGTGGGTGCACCTCACATAAAGAAGAGGAAGATTAAAGGATTTTTTTAGAATTATCAGACTTCAGCAAAGCACAAAGGTTTACATTAAAAGATGAGCTCCTCCTAGCTTGTTTAGTCAAAGATTTTCAGCCAAGCTACGAAGAGCTCGGGGGCTATCGTCTGGGATATGACCCCAAGGTACCTCGAGATGGGCTTATCAATCTGGATCGAGAGCAGGCCAAGCCCAGTATTAGAGTCCGATATGGCCCATAAAGAGAGTTTGGTTCAAATAAGGAAGGCTGAGTCCTTATCGAGGAACGGAATCCAAGATATAGTATGAATAGATATGTTTGTATTATGTGAGATCATGTGTATGATCATTGATAAGTGATGAATAAATTGGCTTGATGTTGATATGTGATGAACAAATTGGTTTTGACTGGTTTGAGTGGTCGAGCATTTTGGTCGAGTTCTCGAGCACTCTTGTCGAGCACCTAGCACTCAGCCCTCGAGAAAATTCAGCCCTCGAGAGAATTTCAGCACCCGAGAAATCACAACACTCGGGATTTTGGATCACTCGGATTTTTGATGTTCGAGTCAGATCATATGCTTTAAATTGTTTGTTCAATAAATTAACCATGTATATGATTGATTGGACTGATTGAGTCAAGTTGGAAAGAACTTGTACTTAGGAAAAGGGTTTCCTAGTTTGTTCATGTGCAGGCATTGCTTGAGGGCGAGTCGTGGTCGATGACGGGATCGGAACTAGGCTTTGAGAGGAGCTGAGGTTCAGAACGGTTGAGGATATCATGTGGGACGCTCAGGCTAAATGATGTTGCATATGAAGATGAGGTTTCCATATGTCATATGAGGGGTGTGTGCGAATATGGAAAGGATGCGAGGTTTCCATATGTTATACGCGGGATGTGTGCAGATATGGAAAGAGAGGAAAATTCAGAAGGAGTTAGGATTTAAGAATTCGTAAGAGATATGGATACCTAGTTGGATTAAAAGTTGTTAATTTCGTGGCTCATGGTGGCAGCCAAGGCCCACACGATGGGATTATAAATAGACTAGAGGAGAGAGCATAACAGGTACCACGATCAAGAGAGAAAAATTAGGGTTTAGCCTTTTGCTCTCCATCTAGGGCTTTGTTCATGATTTGGTGAGGGGTGCTTTGGATTGCACCTTGTAAACACTCTTATACAATAAAGATTCATCTTCAAGCATCAAGGAGTGTGCTATCGTGTTCTTTTTTCTTAATGTTCATCGGTTTGCACCGTTTTGGCTTATTCTATGATTTCACTTTAACTTGCAATTTAGTTAGAATTGATTCATTCAAAACCTTTCTAGGACATTAATAAAGAGATCTGAAAAGTTTTATTGGTTAATTCCTCGTATTTTAGGAGTAATTAAAGTTTTAATTTTTAATCGGATCTGCTCTGGGTTTTACATTACAGCATCTACTGAGGATCATAACCTTTTATTGGGAACTCTGATTTGAGTAAAACTACTTGAGAAAGTTTCATATTGTAGTCTAGCTTATTGTGTTAAAATTTTAGATCAATCCGAGTTACGGTTTTAAAGTTACGCTTATTTTACCGTTCCTTGGTCAGGCTGTTTTCAACTCTCGGGAAGCCCTCGGGAAATTTGCTAAGCACTCGAGAAAGCCCTCAAGAAATTTGAGAACCCCTCAGAAAATTTTCTGAGTCCTTGGGAATTTTAGTCTGGTCAGGAATTTTGCTGATTGGTTAGGAATTTTAGTCTGATTTTATTTTTGGGTTATTTTTGGAGTACTGTAACCATTCACCCCTCCTCTGGTTGCCGTGGTTAGTGCATTTTGATCTTACAATTGGTATCAGAGCTTGGTTTCTGTTTTGTTTTGATCTTAACCGATCTAAACAATCACCATGGCATTCGATAGGTTTTCAACTAAGCCATATATTTTTGATGGAAATGATTTTCAGTTTTGAAAAACAAAGATGGAAGCTTATATCATGTCACAGGGTTTTAACATATGAGAAAAGGTTTCCAAACCATATGATCCACCTTCTGATAATCAAATTAATGATACTAATAAGGCTGCTTTTGAAGCAAATTGCAAAGCTCGAAACTTGATTATCAATGGTGTTGGGCGTTCTGATTTTGATCGTATTTCTCATTTTTCTTCTACGCATGAGATGTGGAATGCTCTTTGTGCCTATCATCAAGGCTCTTTCACAATCAAGGAAGTGCGTAAAAGACGTATACAAAAAGGAGTACATGAAATTTAAGAAGAAACCCGGTAAAACCTTGGATGAATATTTTGCTCACTTTAATAAAATTCTTAGCAATCTTCGTTCAGTTGATTCTTCTTATGCTACTAATTATTCTGATTCTAAAATTTCTAGACATTTGTTTAGTGGGCTTGATATGTCGGTTTGGGAGATGAAGGTTACTTCAATTCAAGAGTCAGTGGATATGACTACTCTTACTTTGGATACTCTTTATTCAGAATTGAAAACTCATGAACTGAATATATTTTCATGCAAGAATTCTTCAAAGTCAATGGCTTTGGTTTCTTCGCCTTCCAATGACTCTTCTTCCTTTTCATCTTCGAATGTTTCTTTATTAGCTTTAAATGCCATGTCTGATAAACAATTTGAGCAGTTTGTAGAGGAGGACTTGGCTTTGCTTTCTACGAAAGTTGCTAAAGCTTTGAACAATGTAAGAAACAGAAAAAGAGAGGCGGTCATGTTCGATGCTTTGAATGTAGTAAGGCCAACCATATTTATGCTAACTGTCTTAAGCTGAAGAAATCATCAAAGGAAGACGAGGAGGACAGCAAGCGTCCATCTAAAGAAGGAAAGATAAAGAACTACAACTACAAGAAGATGGTGTATCGAGTCCTTGCCACCCTCGGTCAAGTTGATATGAGTGATGCGAACTCAATGAGTGATAAAACTGAAGATGAAGGCAAAGGCAAAAAGAATGATCTCACTGGAATATGTCTTATGGCATGTGACATGGTAGGCTCTAGCGAGGATGAACTTTTCAGCGATGAAAATGAGGTAAAACCTACCTATGATAATCTAGCTCATGCTATTGTTCGTCTTGATAATAAATTGAGAAAATGCAAAAAGAAAACTAAGAAACATGAACTTGTTATTGAATCACTCAATTCTAAAATTGATAGGCTCAAGACTTTTATTCCTGATGATGATTCATGCAATTCATATAATGCTTTACAATATGAAATTATTGCTTTGAGAGATGTTCATACTTCCACTCTTCATAAGTTCAATGATAAAATTGTCAAGAATGAATCTTGTTTTACTATTGCTACTGTCATGCTTTCTTGAGTTATTGATGAACTATTTGTTGCCAAGAACTATCTGAAAAAGATAAAAGTTATTTTATATGCTAGTTCTTTGGTAAATGCTTTGTATTGTAGCAAATTCAAACAACTTAAGAATATGAAGAGCTCAACCATTGTGAAACATGAATCAACTTCTTGTCCAAACTGTTCATTGC
Organism: Zizania latifolia; assembly: GCA_000418225.1. NCBI lineage: Eukaryota > Viridiplantae > Streptophyta > Magnoliopsida > Poales > Poaceae > Zizania > Zizania latifolia. The sequence continues at coordinate 495,783 of KE371207.1, read as the reverse complement.
TTGAATTAACACTGAAAGATGCTTATGATAGAGTTAAACTTTTGCAAAATAACTTGCGTACTCATGAAACATTGTCTTGCTCAAATTGTCACAAACAAAAGAGCATTGCTGATGTTTGTAAAAATTGTGTTACTTTGACAAAAGAAGTTGATTATCTGCAAAGATCCTTGCAACATTTTTCAACTGGTAAAAAGAACCTCAACATGTTATTGGATACATCTAAAGTAAGCACAAATAATAGGGGACTAGGTTTTGATGCTCATGCTTATTTTATTTCTCATCAACCTACTACAATTAAGGTTATTCAAAGAGGTAAGATTGAGGTTAAACCAGAACCAAAGCAAATAGTTTTTAAATCTGCTAGAACCTTGTCAAACTTAGCAACATCAAGTGCAATTGCTCCTACATTTAAAACAATTAAACTTGTGAAGTATAATTGTACATGTTGTGGAAAATATAGACATTTGGTTCAGTTCTGTTTTAGACTTGCAAGACAATAGAAAAGGAACAGGGAAAAATCATTTGCTAAACATATGTGGCAACGATTATTTGTGGAATCTAGTAGAGCAGTCGGGCCATAACATTTGAGGCGGTCGGGCTGATCTTTTTCGGTGGTCGGACCTCAGGTTAATCGATGGTTTGATCGACAAGGCCCTGTTTTGGTAAGAGGTAAAAGTGACACTGGTTTTGCTCGAGGATTTTTGCCTGCTGGTGTTTCAAGTCAGGTGTCTCAATACTGGATCCCTAAATTTCTTTTATCTAACCCCAGTACTGAGACCTTGATATCTTCTCTCGTGTAGGACTCGAGGGCGAGGAAGGAGAACAAATAGCTAGTAGACTTTGGATGTTCACGCGACAAAAATTGGTTCTCCTCCCTCGCACGAGCATCCCGGTCTGAATCAGTGACTTTTGGGGATGCTTCTACTAGCGCTGTCATTGCAAAAGGTACAGTCAAGGTAAATGACAAATTCATGTTCAAAGATATAGCTCTTGTTGATAATCTAAAATACAACTTGCTTTCTGTATCACAAATGATTGGTGAGGAACTTGAGGTGTGCTTTAAAAAATCTGGTTGTAAAGTTCTTAATGCCTTCGGTGATCTTGTGTTTGAGATTTCATGTCTTGGAAGAGTTTTTAAAGCTAATTTTGATTCACCTTCATCTTTTAAGATTAAATGTCTAGTTGCTAATATTTATAAAGATTTATTCTTTTGACATCGTAGACTTTGCCATGTTGGTTTTGATCATCTCACTCGTGTTAGTGGTTTGGATCTTATTCGTGGCTTACCGAAACTTAAAGGTGATAGTGATTTGGTTTGCTCTTCTTGTCATTATGCCAAAATGGTTTCTAGCTCACAACTGCACCTGGTCAACTTTTAAACATGGATACTGTTGGAGCAGCTTGAGTTCAATCTGTTAGGGAAAAGTGGTATGTTCTTATCATTGTTGATGATTTCTATCGATACTCTTAGGTTTTCTTTATGGCATCTAAGGATGAAACTTTTGGTCTTTTTCAAAACTTGGTTCTTAGACTTTCTATTGAACTCCCGGGAGCACTTAGAGCAATTAGAAGTAACAATAGAACTGAATTTAAGAATTCATCTTTTGAGTACTTTTGTGCTGAAAAAGGCATTGAACATCAATTTTTCTCACAAAGAGTTCCACAACAGAATGGTGTTGTTGAGAGAAAGAATAGAACTTTGGTTGAGATGGCTAGGACTATGCTTGATGAACAAACTCCTAGGAAGTTTTGGGCTAAAGCAATTTCTACAGCTTGCTATATTTCAAACAGAGTTTTTCTATAATCAAAGCTGCGCAAAACTTCTTATGAGCTTTGTTTTGGTCATAGTCAGGGATCGTGGTCATGACAGAATACCCACTAGGCGACTTACTCCATAATCAAGATGCAACAGGACGAATCGTCAAATGGGCCATCGAGATGGGAGAATACACGATGGAGTTCTGCTCCCGTACCGCTATAAAGTCTTAAGCCCTAGCCAACTTCATCGCTGAGTGGACTGAAATACAGCTACCCTCGAGCCAAGAAGAAAAAGAATACTGGACAATGTACTTCGACGGCTCTTTCAGCATAGATGGCGCTGGTGTAGGAATCCTCCTTATTTCCCCAAAAGGAGAAGAGCTACGCTACGTACTACGGCTACTGTTTAAAGCCTCAAACAACGTGGTGGAATACGAGACCCTACTACATGGCCTCTGGATATCTGTATCCCTCGGGGTAAAATGGCTTATGGTCTATGGAGACTCTAAGCTGGCTATTTGCTTGGTCAACAAAGACTGGTCTTGTACCAGTGATAAGATCGATACCTACTACACTGAGGTACAGAAGCTCGAAGACACGTTCCTAGGCCTAGAATTCCATCACATTCCCCATGACGATAATTCGGCGACAGACACCCTCGCCCACTTTGGTTCCTCTCGGGCGATGGTCCCCAAGGGCGTGTTCATCTAAGAGCTCATCAAACCATCGTCGCCATGCACGACGAAGCCAATGACCGGCGGCAGCCCTTCATCGACCACATCCTAAAAGGAACAGTACCAGAAGATAAGACCCTGGCCGAATGGCTAACAAGACGAAGCAAGCAGTATGTGGTCATCGGGGATAAACTATACAGGCACGCGGCTTCAACAAGGTTACATCAAAAGTGCATCATGTAGAGGCATGCGGCAATCATGCTGGGGCGAGGACCTTGGCTGGAAAGGCATTTTGATTGGGCTTCTATTGGCCAACAGCCAACAGCGATGCCAAAGAATTAGTCAAAAAGTGCACAGGCTGCCAATTTTTCACCAAACAAAGTCACCTCTCGGCTCAAGCCCTTCAGATAATCCCACCAACTTGGTCCTTCGCTTGCTGGGGCCTTGATATGGTAGGACCTTTTTAAAAAGCTCCCTAGGGCATCGACTGGCTCCTGGTAGCTATCGATAAGTTTACCAAGTGGATAGAAGTCATGCCCCTGATGAACTGCATGGCCAAGAAAGCAGCACAATTCATCGAAGGAATTACTTACCGGTTTGGCATCCCAACCCAAATAATATTTACTTCGGGACTCAGTTCACAGCAAACAATTTCTGGGATTTTTGTGAGGAACGACTGATTGAGATCAAGTATGCGTCGGTCGCCCATCCTCGGGCCAATGGGATGATCCTACAAGGTTTAAAGGCCCGAATCTTCGATCATTTACAGAAATAGGCTGGCAAGTGGCTCCAAGAATTACCAGCAGTACTCTAGGGGCTCCGCACATAGCCGAACCGAGGGACAGGGCAAACACCCTTCTTCCTGGTCTATGGCTCTAAAGCAATCCTACCAACTGATATGCTACACAGCTCCCCCCGAGTTCAATATTATGACGAGGGAACCACGGAACAGACAAGGGCTAAAGACATCGACTCCATCGAAGAGGCCCAGATAGCGGCCACAATCCAGTCAGATCGGTACCAACAAACCCTTCGGCGATACCATGACTGCAACATGCAAAATAGAAGCTTCAAAGTAGGCAACTTGGTACTTCACCGAGTACAATCAACCGTTGGGATACACAAGCTCTCTGCTCCCTAGGAAGGGCCCTTTATTATCTCCGAAGTAACAAGACCAGGGGCATACAGACTAACGTGAGAAGATGGGCAAGTAGTACCGAACTCCTAGAACATCGAGCACAATCGTCAGTTTTATGCTTAACAATGTTTCGTTAACAATCTTCTTTGATGATGCATGTCCAGGCACTCGTCGACCCTAGGACACCGCTTTCTTCATCAACATTGCTAACTAATCCCCCTAGACATGCATCTGGGTCAGGAAGGGGTCAGCCCTCGGGTTGTACATCCGCAATCAAGCATCACTTTCGCCAACCTCACCGACTACTTCCCCGTAGGCATTCAACTAGGCCAGGAAGGGGTTAGCCTTCGAGCTGTATACCTATAGTTGAGCATTACTCTCATTGACCTATGTCGATTATATCCCCCTCCACGTTGGGTGCTAGATGGCCGCTGTGCATGCAACCGGTTTGGGGAGAGGGTTGACTCCTTAGTCGTACACCCACAATCGCACACCTTGAAGAACTCACCGACCCATGCCAGTTACATCCCCCTTCTTGTTGGGCACCTGATGGCTACCATGCATGCAACCAGACCCAAGAGAGGGTCGACTCCTTAGTCGTACACCCACAACCACGTATCTTTGAAGAACTCACCGACCATTACAGACTATATCCCCCTCTGAGTTGGGCAGCATATGGCCACCATACACACAACCAAACCCAGGAGAGGGTCGGCTACTTAGCCGTATACCCGTAGTCTCACATCTTCGTCGACTCCGCTAGCACCGTGTGGGTGGTAAACAAATACACAACAAAACAGTACACAATGAATAAAGCAAATTCAAAGACTCCTTTATTTCTTCAGGACTAAGTTTTTATAGGAGCAAGACTACTTCAAAGAAGGGAACACAACAGCAAGTACACTACTTCAAAGAAGGGGACACAACCTCCTTTGATCAAAAGAAGAAAAATGCCCCGGTGGCCAGAGATAGCATTCTGTGAAGCAAAAGCGATGGCTATGAGAACTGAGGTTCTCACCGCAACTCTACCCACTACAGCATCAACCTATCACGACCCCCATGAGCACCAAGGATCCTAGGGGCTGCTACTATGGCAGCAGTGACTCCGCGCAATCCACACCTTCACCGAAGGAGATCATCATTGACCCTAAGAGACCAGCCTAGAGGGAGAGCGGTATTTGCCCAACCTCAGCGGTGGGGTCAGATACCTTCCTAAGATGCCTACACCGACGGACGTCTCCAGCTCTTCCCACAGGATCGAGCCTCTACCTTGGCATTTGAACATCAAGACAGGCGACACAAGAGCTCTAGATGGTAGCATGTTAGCAGAAAGATCTACACCGCCAAAAGATCTTGGGAAGGATATAACATCCTGCTGCGACAATGAAGCCAAGAGTCATGCACTACATGATAAAGATAAAACAAACTCACACAAGGATCAACATACTAAATGAACCTAATGGTTTGAGATCAGAGCAGCCAGTTTAGCGGTCAAGCCAGCACATCACGGATCCATGGAGCAGCAACCGTCATCAACAATCTCTCCCTTGCAGGAGCCAAGATGGAAGAGAAGGAGTCAAGAGGACCCGTTGCAAGACTCAGATGGAGGAGAGGGGTGCCGGTTTAAATAGAGGCATTCCCCCAACCACAGCGCAGCGAACGCCGCTTCGATCATCGTGCACTTTATGACGGAGAAGGCGAAGCGGTTCTCGCCGCATTATCTCTGCCAGTGCATGCGGCGCATGACTCTGTCAGAAGCAGGATATCTTTTCAGCTTTTCCGCCTGCCATGTGATGACCACAAACGGGAGAAGGAATTATGAAATAGCCATTTCTGGCACAACAGATGAAGTCTGCGATGGTTCAGACGCTCTGCGCTGGTAGGTCCCATACTTGGGGGCTCGCGTGCTCGATGACTCCCACGCTTGAGGACTTCGGCGCTAGGGGGCTCGCCCAATCTGACGTATGAGTCCCAGGTTCTAAAAATCCTCAAGGGCTTGCAAGCTCAACAGGCTTCGACCTCATAGGCATCTGGATAGATGAGAGGCCTGAACAACAGGACATCAATTTGCTCAAAGACTCAAAATCAATTTCTTTCTAGTTCATAAAAAGTTCAAGACTTCAAGCACACCCCTTTCAGCAAGGTCTCAATGACGACAGAAGACAGGATTATAAAGTAGAAGATTATTATTTGCAGGATATTCTTAGACCCTCGAACAAAATGTTCCATTTAACTCGAGGCTCAGGGGCTACATCGTGTGGGTGCACCTATGCAGTGCACCTCACACGAAAGAAGGTGAACAAAGACTTTTTCAAGAACATTAAGGTTCAACAAAGATGTTGAAGTTTTAGATCAAAGGAGAGCTCCTCCTAGCTTGTTTTTACCGAAGATTTCATCAACCAAGCTGAGAAGAGCTTGGTGGCTGTAGTTGGGGATGTAACCCTCGGGTGCCTTACAGTTGGGCTTATCAGACCAGACCAAGAACAGGCCAAGACCAGCATTGACCATCCGGTATGGCCCATAAACAGGGGTTTGATTCTGATAAGTTGAGTCCTTATCGGGTAGTTAAGCTTCAGATATGATATCTAGAGATTTATTTGTACCAGAATCCTTGTAATTAGGGATTTAGTACCCGAGTTTGATAGGAAATCTAAGTCCTACTCGAGATAGAGTACTGGGATTGTTAGGCTCACCTCCTGAGTATATAAAGGAGGCGAGACCCCGTAGAAGCTACTCATCATAAAGCTTTAGCATATTTTTCTTGCTTTCGATGCCCCAAGCATTCATAGCTTGATTGCGTCGTATTGTAAAATCCACCATCATAGTACATACTAAAACACTGGACGTAGGGCTATTATCCTCCGGAAGGTCTGAACCAGTATAAACCTTGGCTCTTGTATTCTAGAGTCGACCATCTGGTTCGAAGGAGTTGCGCTTTCGTTACACACATCTAATCACCACCTCAGGTACCCCCTTAGGTGGACTGATCAGTGATTCACCGACAATTATAGACCTAGCATTTCTCACTTAAGAGTTTTTGGGTGTGTTAACGGCAAAATTTGGTGAGGCCCATGCCCAATGCAGTTTCGGCACAATTAAGGGAAATCAACAAGTTCGGTCAAAGCACGGTCAATGAAGCCCAACTGTAATACGCACGTGTGATCGGATAAGGATACGAAGAAGCCAGTATAAAGGGAAGATAGATCTTGTTACGGAGATAAAGATAAATTAGTTGCAGTCATAACCATGTAGAACATCTGGACTATAAATATGTAATGTTTAGTCTTAGTTTAAGGGAACAACAATCAACAAAAACAAACTCTCGGCGCATCGCCAAAACTTGCCACCGGCGAGTTCTTGCTCTCTCGCGGGGCTGCATCGCTCCGATCTCCGGCGAGAGGTAAGTTCCGCCAAACATGTATTGATTAATAGATCTAAGGCTTCATCGGTTAAGTCCGACATCTTAGTTTATGTATCGATCATGATGTATCAGATGCGTGGTTCAGATTCAAATGCAA
>KE371207.1:449827-476965 GCA_000418225.1 Zizania latifolia | reverse complement strand
AGGCTTCATCGGTTAAGTCTGACATCTTAGTTTATGTATCGATCATGATGTATCAGATGCGTGGTTCAGATTCAAATGCATTAATTAGAGGCTTCATCGTTTGAGTTCGATATCTCAGTTTATGTATTTGATTTATGTCACGTATCGTTCATCTGGATGAAATATATCCTGGTTTGTTTAGTATTATGATTTATTATGGCTTTGCGACTGTCTTGGTTTGGTCCAATCTTGCGGTCATAGTGAAGAGTAATGAGAATACCGATCAGGTATACTGCAACCAGATTCTATCGGAATATAAGCCGATAGGTTATCTCTTTGTGTTTTATCGGCATTGGCGTCGGAATCGGACGGTCCATATCGGCTTAGTGTTATTACGTCCTACTTTTATGTCTCGATATCGGTTCCGATACTAGTTGATTTTACGGGTCAGATAGTTCAGGTCGATAGCTTTATCTTGATAGGTTTCACGATAAATCTGCTCTTCATGATATGTCACGTCATATAATTTCCACTATGACATCATTGCTCTTCATTCAATACTTCAGTGTACGTTAAGACCATCGGCTCAATAGCCGATAGGCGTTACTACTTATATTTTTTGTTTATCTTATTAGTTGCAGGATCAAACTGATTGGCACGCCACGAACCGCAAATTTAGGACCTGCACTAGAGTTAAGCAGATCTCTCAGGCCATGCGTGTGACCAAAAACTTCACCAACAGGGTGCAAATGCTTTGTGTTCAAATCTAGAAATTTGGACAAATTTGAAGGAAGATCTCAAGATGGCATTTTTCTTGGTTATCCTGCTCATACTCATGGCTACCGTGTACTTGTGTTAGAAACTAACAAGATTGCTGAGACTTCTGAAGTCACTTTTGATGTCCTGGTAGTAGACCTAATTTTTCAAGTACAGGTGCACAGGTTCAGGGGGAGGATGAGAGCATCTTTGTCAAAGAAAGTGATGACGAAGACATTGATACGATTGGTGGTCAGACTAACGTCCGGGTCAGGTCTGACCAGCACTTAGAGACAGTCGAGGAGCAATACTGACTATAAGGAGATAAAGTCTCGGTAACTTCAAAAGTTCCTCGAGAGATCACTTCGTCCATCGACGATGTTGTACAAGACGCTTCTCAAGATGTTTCTGCTCCTTTGTACATTCAACGTCAACATCCTCCTAAACAAATAATTGGTAATCTCTATGAGCGTGTCACTCGTTCTAGGTTTGCGTCTCCTGACTATCATGCTCATTTAGCTTTTGTTGCTTCTTTTGAACCAAAAGATATTTCTCATGCTCTAATTGATAAATCGTGGATCAATGCCATGCATGAAGAACTTGAAAACTTTGAGCACAATAAAGTATAGAATTTGGTTAAACCTCCTCAAGGACATAACATCATTTGGAACTAAATAGGTTTTATGAAATAAACAGAATGAGGATGGTTTAGTTGTTAGAAACAAAGCTAGGCTTATTGCTCAAGGATTTACTCAGGTAGAAGGTCTGGTTTTTTATGAAACATTTGCTCCTATTGCTAGAATTGAAGCCATTAGACTTCTTTTAGCCTTTACTGCATCTAAAGGTTTTAGATTGTATCAAATAGATGTTAAGAGTGCTTTTCTTAATGGTTTCATCAATGAGGAAGTTTGTGTTAAGTAACCACCTAGTTTTGAAAGTCTAAAATTCTCGAATCATGTTTTCAAGTTATTAAAAGCTTTATATGATTTGAAACAAGCCCCGAGAGCATGGTATGATAGGTTGAAGACTTTTCTATTTGAAAAAGGTTTTGCTATGGAAAAAGTAGATAAAACTTTATTTCTTTTCAAGCAAGGAAATGATCAACTTTTTATAAAAATTTATGTGGATGATATCATCTTTGGTTGTTCATCTCACTCTTTGGTTTCTAAGTTTTCTGAGACTATGTGTAGAGAGTTTGAGATGAGTATGATGAGTGAGTTGATGTACTTTTTGGGACTACAAATCAAGCAAACAAAAGATGGCACTTTTGTTCAATAGAGTAAGTACACCAAGGATCTTCTTTAGCGTTTTGACATGGAAAATTGCAAGCCAATTTCTACACCGATGGGAGCTACTTCTACTTTGGATCCTAACGAGGATGGTAAGCCTGTTGATCAAAAAGAATATCATAGCATGATCGGCTCACTTTTGTATCTCACTACATCGAGGCCGGACATTCAATTTTCTGTTTGTTTGTGCTCTCGATTTCAAGCTTCTCCTCGAGTTTCACATCGTTAAGCTGTCAAGCGAATACTTAGGTTTGCTTTTTCATTTGTATCGTAATGCATTCATGTTTATTTTCGTGCATTGTTTTTATTCAAAATGAAGAAAAACAAAACATGGAGCTTTGATTTTTACCTTCAGTTAATCTTTGTGCTTGCTAGCAATATCTTATGAAATTGATGGATCACTAGTCTTGCTATCATGTCTTTTAGTCTTTTTATGAACCTATGACAGTTTTTTTGATAGATAGATTCATGACACATAAATATTCAAGTGGAAGATAAAGAAATATATTGTGCTGATCTAGTGGCTAGTTTGAGTTAAATATGCTTACACATGTTCTATCTGTGTTTATTTCACCATGATAGTCCTTTCAATTTTAGTACTGACAGTACTATGCTCGTGCAATGTCAAAACAATGAAATCTGAATGAAAAAGTTTTAAAAAGAAAGAAAGTGTGCAAAAGCACATAAAGAAAAGAAAAGTGTGCAAAAGCACGAAAAATTCTGTATTCATGAACAAATATTTTGCCTAGGTTGTCTCACAAGACTGCTTATCATTACACTTTGATATGAACTTGGAGATGATCGTAGATGACCAGACCATTGAAATGGGGACCGCTTGTGTGTGCAAGAACCTTACAATAGGTCATGTGACCGAAACTCAGGTGGCATCATCTGTCTCTAGATCAGTGGTCACTGTGCTGAGATAGTCAGTTGTGAAAATTTCATACAAAAGTTGTATATATCAATTCTGAAATTTTCAATGACTATGAATTGCACTTTTAAGAGCACTAAGCGCTGTTTTGGTTTTGTGGACGTGACTGAATTGGGTGTGAGGTATTTCTCTTAGATTGGTCCTAGTGAAAGCTAATATTATAAATCATTAAAATCATTCAATTTTAGTGCTGATTTAAACTTGAGAATTGTAGCTTAGTTTCATTTTGAGGCTTTTAAGCTTGATTGTTAGCTGGTTGATATATCTATTTCATTTATGTTACAAACCATGTCAGGTGGATTGCTTTTGTTACACTTCAAAGCTCTCAAATCAAGAAATTAAAAAAATTATGTTCTCATGATAATTTCTCTCTTTTGCTTCACTTGATGAAATCATTGTCAAAGGGGGAGAAATACTTAGGGGGAGAAATTTGTTTTTGATGAAATCATTGTCTTTTGCAATCAATTTTCGAGGGAGTTTTATTTATCGTTCTTTGAAAAAACTTTGGGGGAGAAAAACTTGTGATTGTGATTGTGCTTTCAAAAATCAAAAATTTCTTTGTACTTTTTAATAGTGTTGCCAATGTGTTCATCAAGGGAGAGATTGTGAGATCATTTGTATGATCATTGATAAGTGATGAACAAATTGACTTGATGTTGATATGTGATGAACAAATTGGTTTTGATTGGTTTGAGTGGTCGAGCATTTTGGTTGAGTTGTCAAGCAGTCTTGTCGGGCACATAGCACTCAGCACTCGAGGAAATTCAGCCCTTGAGAGAATTTAGCCCTCGAGAGAATTTTAGCACCCGAGAAATCTCAACACTCGGGATTTTGGATCACTCGGATTTTTGATGTTCGAGTCAGATCATATGCTTTAAATTATTTGTTTAATAAATTCACCATGTTTATGATTGATTAGACTAATTGAGTCAAGTTAGAGAGAACTTATGCTCGGAAAAAGGGTTTCTTAGTTTGTTCATGTGTAGACATTGCTTAAGGGCGAGTCGTGGTCAATGACAGGATCAGAACTAGACTCGGCAGGAGCTGAGGTTCAGAACGGTCAAGGTTGTCATGCAGGATGCTCGAGCTAGAGGATGCGGCATGTGAAGATGAGGTTTCCATATGTCGTACGTGGGGTGTGTGCGAATATGGAAAGGATGCAAGGTTTCCATATGGCATACGCGGGATGTGTGCAAATATGGAAAGAGAGGAAAATTCAGAAGGAGTTAGGATTCAAGGATTCGTAAGAGATATGGATTCCTAGTTGGATTAGAATTCTAAAAGTTGTTAATTTCGTGGTTCATGGTGGAAGCCATGGCCCACACGATGGGATTATAAATAGACTAGAGGGGAGAGCATAACAGGTACCACGATCAAGAAAGAAAAATTAGGGTTTAGCCTTTTGCTCTCTATCTAGGGCTTTATTCATGATTTAGTGAGTGGTGCTTTGGATAGCACCTTGTAAACACTCTTATGCAATAAAGATTCATCTTCAAGCATCAAGGAGTGTGGTATCGTGTTTTTTTTCTTAATGTTCATCGGTTTGTACCGTTTTGGCTTATTTTGTGATTTCACTTTACTTATGATTTAGTTTAAATTGATTCATCCAAAACCTTGCTAGGACATTAAAAGAGAGATCTAAAAAGTTTCATTGGTTAATTCCTCGTATTTTAGGAGTAATTAAGGTTTTAATTTTTAGATCGGATCTGCTCTGGTTTTTCGTTACAGCATCTCCCGAGGAACATAACTTCTGATTAGGAACTCGGATTTGAGTGAAACCACTCGAGATAGTTTCATATTGTAGTCTAGTTTATTGTGTTAAAATTTCAGATCAATCTGATTACGGTTTTAAAGTTATGCTCGTTTTACTGTTCCTTAGTCAAGCTATTTTTAGCTCTCAGGAAGCCCTCGGGAAATTTGCTGAGCCCACGAGAAAGCCCTCGGGAAATTTAAGAACCCCTTGGGAAATTTCCTCAGTCCTCGAGAATTTTAGTCTGGTTAGAGATTTTGCTGATTGGTTAGGAATTAGCTTTCTGATTTTATTTTTGGGGTTATTTCTAGAGTACTGCAATCATTCACCCCCCCTCTGGTTGTCGTGGTTATTGTATTTCGATCTTACAAACTGGAATCCTTGTAATTATAGAATTAACACCCGAGTTATGTATGTGATCTTAGATATTAAAGAGACCGATTCGAGATAGAGTCCTAGATCGTTGAGCTCACCCCTTGAGTATATAAAGGGGGCGAGGCACCGCCATAGGCATCTTATCCATCTTGCTTTCAATGCCTTGAGCCTTCATAGCTTGAGCGCGTTGCTGTGCAAGCTTAGACACCATATAATACACCAAAACACTGGACGTAGGGCTATTATCCCTCGGGAGACCTGAACCAGTATAAATTTTGGCTCTCGTTTGTTAGATCGACCATCTGGTTCAAAGGCGTTACGCTTCCCTTACACAACTATTCACCACCTCGGGTACCTCTTTGGTGGACTGCTCAGTGATTTACTGATAATTAGCGATAGAGACAAACATATAGAAGTGGGTTCTCAACGTTGTAGCCCGTTAACCCCATGGTCGGTGGGAAAACTGGTACCTTGTGGGTTTTCTGGGTGGCAAACGACTTTAGCGGGTGCGACAGCGACTTTCTCCAACCAGCAGTGTAGCTCAGGGTGATGAAAGCAATGGAAGGCGGTAGAAGGGATACGGCAGATAGCCTAGTGGTAAGAAGAAGAAAAATATGCTTAGGTGGAGAAGCTCTTTAGCAGAAGCAAAAGGAGTTCCATGGGTTAAATAAAGGCACCACCTTCACCATGACGTCACCATGACCGCTGCGGAGGGGCAACGGTTCGCCTGCCGCACAACTCTCAGCTATGCGGATGTGATGGTTTCGCCTCTCTATCTACACCCGCCACCTGCGCCTGGCCCAATCAGAGTAGAGACGTCTACCTATCCCCTCAACTGTAACACATTAATTACGGAGAGAGAAGACCAAAAAGTAACTTTTCATGTGCCTGGTGAAGTTCACGATGCTTGGGTTCCTTGGGAACTCGGGACCCATGTGCTCAAGGGTTCACACGCTTAGGCTCACGTGCCTAAGGTCTTGTGCGCTCGGAGACCTATGTACCCTAGGGCTCATGTGCCCGAGGACTCGTTCGCTCGTAGGCTCACGCGCCCGAGGCCTTTCACGCTCGAGGTCCATGCGCTCGAGGGCTCATGTGCTCATGGGATCACACGCTGAAAGATTCATGAGCCTGAGGTTTTACGTGCTCAGGACTTGTAGCTCGGGGTTATGCACCTAGAGGTTGAGCCTCGAGGGCTCGAGGTCAATTACGCCCAAGGCTACGTGGCTCAAAGGCCTCAGCGATCATCTTCTCTAGGCAGCACCTTGCCCAAGCACCAACAATCCTTAAAGATAAGACGTACATACAATCCACATCGACGCCTAAAAAGCTTTCAAAGGATGACCAAGGACCAGAGTTCTAGAAGACTTTTGCCATAGAATTATTTTTGACCCTCAAGCTAAATATTTCATTTAACTCGAGGCTCGGGGGCTACACTGTGTGGGTGCACCTATATGGTGCACCTCACACGAAGAATAAGATTAAAAGATTTTTTTTCAGGATTATCAGAATTCAGCAAAGCACAAAGACTCAGATTGAAGGATAAGCTCCTCCCAACTTATTCAGTCAAAGATTTTCAACTAAACTAAGAAGAGCTCAAGGGTTGCTGTTGGGGATATGACCCCCAGGTACCCCAAGATGGGCTTATCAGTTTGGACCGAGAGCAGGCTAAGACCAACATTGTAGTTCAGTAAGGCCCATGAAGGGGGTTCAGTCCTAATAAGGAAGGTGGAGTCCTTATCAGGGAACTGAATCCTAGATCTGGTATAAAAATATATGTTTGTACTAGAATCCTTGTAATTAGGGAATAAACACCCAAGTTAGGTATGTGATCTTAGGTATCCAAGAAATCGACTCGATGTAGAGTCCTAGGTCTTTAGGCTCGCCCCATGTGTATATAAAGGAAGCGAGGCACCCTCCCAGAACCAAATTATTCATCTTGCTTTCGACATCTTAGGTCTTCGTTGCTTAAGAGTGTTGCTTTGTAAGCTTAGACACCATATAAAACACTAAAACACTAGACGTAGGGCTATTATCCCTCGGGAGGCTTGAACCAGTATAAATCTTAGCTCTTGTTTTCTAGAGTCGATCATCGAGTTGAAAGGCACTGCGCTTCCCTTACACATCTAATCACCACCTCGGATACCCCCTTGGGTGGACTGCTTGGTGATTCACCGACACCTATTTTATATCAATTCAATTAGCTAGCGTCTTTCCATAACCATTGCAATTGAGCCATTTTTTGTCACTCATATCTGTTGCTGGCTCACTCCTTTGATTACATTTCATTCCATTATCTTTGTATGTGAGTTGCTTTTGTTCATCTTCCAGACCTTGTGTTTAGCAACTAGATTTTGCGTTCTCATGTGGATACTACTTAGCAAGACTACATCGAGAATTTAGATTGTGTAAGATAATATTTTTCCTGCCAAGCTCCATAAATAAAATCATTGTAGGCTTTGATCTCAGCTGTGAGTTCGCTAAACCTCATATTGTTTTGCCTCACCATTCAAGTGTGAACTCCTTTATCAATCAGCAAAGGATAAGTAAGAACTTCGGTGTTAAGAATAAGTGAGGTTGAGAGTACTATCTACACATTATAATTTTTCCTCTTGCTGTTTACCCAAATAACCATGTCAAGTCAAAGTGAAAATTCAGAGAACAATGGACGTGCTCTGAATGTCGTAGTTAACTGGACTAAATATTGTGCGTTGAGAGACACACTACGATGAGAGATCACTGTTCAAAACGAGCAGCTGAGAGAAGAAATTAATAACTCCATACAAGATCTTCAAATTAAAGTAAATCAACAACTGAATGTACTCCACACTAACATAGTTGCTGACATTGTATGATAACTACAACCACAAGCTAAACTGAACTGTAGACATGATAAATATGTTGAATTTATTGAATCTCTCCCATACATTGTGAAATACAAGAATGGCAAAGAAAATGTGGCTGCTGATGCCTTGTCTCACAGGATTGTACTTCTAAATAAATTGTCAATTAAGGTTTCTGGATTAGAATGTTTGAAAGATTTATATGCTACAGACAAAGAGTTTACTGAACCATACTCTAAATTCAAAGAAGGGAAAGGTTGGGCAAGTTCCATATTAATGATGGGTTTTTGTTTTGTGCTAACAAGTTATGTGTTCTAGATTTCTCCGTGCGTTTACTTTTGTTGCAGAAATCACATGCCGGTGGTCTAATGGGGCATTTTGGGAGGGACAAGACATTGGCCATGATATATGACCACTTCTATTGGCCAAAGATGCAACGAGACATTGAACGATTCGTGTAAAGATGTGTCACATGTCATAAAGCTAAGTCCAAAATTAATCCTCATGGTTTGTACATTCCACTTCCTGTTCCTAGTGCACCTTGGGAGGATATTAGCATGGATTTTGTTCTAAGATAACCTAGGACAAAACGTGGGAGAGATACCATATTTGTAGTGGTAGATAGGTTCTCTAAAATGGCACACTTTATTGCTTGTCACAAGAGCGATGATGTGTCACATGTTGCTAACCTATTTTTTAGGGAAATTGTCCGATTGCATGGAGTGACATGAACCATTGTTTTAGATCGTGATGTCAAGTTTATGAGCTACTTTTAGAAGACATTCTGGGCCAAGCTTGGGACAAAGTTATTGTCAATAGCTTGTCACCCACAAATTGATGGTCAAAACGAGGTAGTGAACCACACACTCTCCACGTTACTGTGAACAATGATCAAGAAGAACTTGAAGGAGTAGGAGGATTGTCTTCCACACATGGAATTTGCATATAACAGGGCAGTTCATTAAACAACACAATTGTGCCCCTTTGAAGTTGTTTATGGATTTAAACCAATCACACCACTTGAATTGCTGCCACTTCCACTTCAAGAGAGAGCAAATATGGAGGCAAGCAAGTGTGCTGAATTTGTAAAAGCCATATATTATAAAACAAAAGAAGCTATAGAGAAGACGGGACGGTATTTTTCTAAAAAGGCAAACAAAACAAGGAAGAAAATGCTTTTTAAACCAGGAGATTTAGTTTGGGTGCATCTACGCAAAGAGCATTTTCCAGCGAAGTGCAAGTCCAAGCTTATGCCACGTGCTAATGGCCCATTTAAAGTACTCGAGAAAATCAATGACAATGTATACAAGATAGACCTCCCAGGAGATGACTACAATGTGAGTACTACCTTCAACGTAACTGATTTGTCACCATTCTTTGGATCATCCAACACAGAGTCAAGGATGACTCCTTTTCAACAAGGGGAGGATGATACGGGCAACATAGCACCACTATCATCTTCTTCCCCCACAGTTGATCAAGATACTCAAAATTAATTACAAGTACCAATAATGTGTGCCCGTAATAAACAAATTAACCAACAGGTGAATTCGCTCCCGAGTACGAATAATATTACCTGTGAGAATCAATTGTTACCTCATGCCCATAAATTAATTGTTCTCAGGTATGAAGACACTGGAGAATCCCAAAAAGAGCAACACCAAGCCATTAGCCATGTAACAAATGCCAATAAAGCCATTTCGGTTTCCAAAAACCTGTTTGGAGAAAGATGTGCATAGAAGATGAACCAGAGCTCCGATTGTAATGTTTAGCCACAGCTTGGAAAGCTTATCTCACAAGCTTTTCAACGGATCTAGCCCCATCCCTGAATTCAATCTGAGCACTGAGTTATCAACCAAATAATGTGATAACCAGAAATTGCCACCATTTGAAGTGATGACCAGAAACTACCACCATTTAAAGCGATGACCAGAAACTGCTAGAGTTTTTTATTCTGTTTAATCAGTGTATTATGCACCATAACTGGCATTAAGCCAATGTAAAACTGTCAGCCATCTCTCCTATATATAGGAGTATTCTCCTCTATGAGAGGGGCCTCATTGGCTGAATCAAACAGTGTGCTTATGCATTTTCTTGAGTGTTCTAGTCATAGGCAGAATCTTCTCTGAGATTGTGCACTCTTCCCGTTGTTCTTGCAAGTCCTTTGTGATTGCAGCGAGGATTGTAATATGCTTGACTTGGTTGAGTAGACAATGTGAGGTTGGGCGAACTATGTGCTCTAGGTTGTTGCACATGCAACGGTTGGCTGCATAAGACTCGTCAATTTTCATGAGTATCTTCGATTCTATGCCGTGAAGGTTGGGCGCATCCTCGTATCACTTGTGGTTGAGAATGCACTATCTCCCATGACAGTTGAAAGTATCCCTGAATTCTTAGTTGATGACTTTCTCATGATAGAAATAGAAGTCTACCAATTCTATCACAAGTGAAAAAACAGAGAAAAAAACCATCAAAGAAGAAATGATTATTTTCTCACAGACTCTATCTGAAATTAGAGTTTTTATGTCATCTGAATATAGTTAAATATTAGAGGATTGAATAATTGAAACTCTAGAAGTGCAAATTGAATTAAAGATTGGAAGTTCTTGAAGAGCAAATATCTTTCACCACAATAAAAAATATTTCTAGTATGTAATTATTTCCAGTATGTAATAGCATGTTTAAGGTATTTATTATTCCGTTGCTGCTTCCTCACACATGAATAGATTGTCTTAGACTAGAATCTTGTGTAGCTCCCAAATAAAAGAAATGAATTAATTGTGGCATGTAGATCTACAAATATAATCTTGAGAGAAAGAAGTATTTCTGTATGAAAGAGAACTTGAAATATTATGACCATTGCAAGAAGCAACAAATATATTTTGTAAACCCTAGAATAGCCATGATCATATTTTTTGTGGGATAATTTGCATGGTAATAAAGCATTGTTGTACCTTTGTACCCACTTAATCTTTCTTAAGGTATGCATAATTTAAAGAAATTATACTAGAAGTATACATCCTTTAATATTTAGGCTATACTATGAATACACTTAAAGTGTATGCTACCTTAAGACTTTATTTCTCCCATTTTGTATTATGCATTAAGATAACTTTGGTTTTTGAATTATGAGAAAAATAAATTGATAACTCATATAGTTATAGCTTCAAAGTAAAATAATATCTAAAATTCTTGCATTCGTAGGCCATATCTAGGGAGATGTTTTAGTCTTATTGAACCCATGCATGGGCTATCATGATACCACTTGAAGCTCATAAATCTTTGTAATAGACACATGCACGTCTATTATTTATTTGACACTCATGTATTTATCATCATAAGAGGTCCATCTGAAAAGACAATGCTAAAGAATAGTTCTTGATGATTAAAGCGTTGACATGAGAGGTAAAGTGGAGTACTAAGTATCATTTGTCCGCATAACAAATTAGGAGAATTGCTATACCATTATTGTAGAGTTATAATTTATCCGTCATGAATAGGACATGCAGTCCTAAATGCAGCAGATCTCAAACATAATTTAAACTATTAGCATACAACATCCACTCAACAATGTAACTAGTGTTGAAATTTTTCACCTAAAATATGTGCATATCCTACTACTATAGTAGATTGAAAAAGGCTCTCTCTAAAAAGTCCGCAAACTTTTGGACAGAGATATGTATGTAGCCTTCTACTCTTATGGTAGAAATAGAAGGGATTGTGCACATTACCTCACACTAGTGAATGCAATTTAAGAAGTACTAGAAGTACAGAAATACCTAAAGTGCCCAATAACTAGACGTTATACTGCCTAATCGTTTTCATGATTTGAAAAGCATGACTAAGTTGCACTACCTGAAGTTTCAACACTAATAAGAAGAATTGAATCTCAGTCAAGCAGACTAAGTACCCAAATTGGTCTTGAAGATTATATGAAATATTTGGGTGAATTGTACTTTTCCACCTTAAATACGTTTTCCTGAAGTTTTGATTAAGGTTTTTAATGAGACAACTCGTGCAATTCGTGCTATGTACTCTTTCTCACAATTTTTTCTACTAGGTTTTTGGGGAGTTTTGATGATGACGACATCACTCCTATGGATACACACAATGCCTCTCAGGTGGCTATGCAAGGTCCCATCGCTAGAGCTCGAGCACGATAATTAAATCTGCAGGTGAGCTCGTTCTTAAGTACCTCTTTATGTGACGTTGTGAATAGATTGCTACCTAATAATGATATTATTATTAGAAATCATGGAGGTATATGTAGACAAGTAAAGAGGTGAAGAAGAACTAGCAAGGGTGTCCAAGCAGAGTTAGAAGCCCAATCCACTTCCAGCTCGAGTTCATCTCGGATTCCAGAAGCAACATGCACTAAAATCGTCGCCTAGGGCATATACGGACTCCGTTTTCCACGTTCCATATATGCACAGAAAGCTAACTTCGACATCTTTTCAATGGTGTTTCATGTCAAAATTTCTTCTAGAACAATAGGAATCATCAAAACAAGTTGGCATCTATAATCTATCAGCATGCTGTTTTGCTGTCTTATTGGGCCTTTGGACCGTGTATCTAGTTGAGCCCATTAGGGGTACATCCAGAATAACTATATAAGTTGTATCTACAGCCATGTAGGGTTTCTTGAGTTTGTTTACATGTTACTATGACAGTCGTTGCTTCACCGGTTTTGTAAGTGAACCCCAATTCACAGATTCCTTTGAATTTCTCCGTTCGATTACATTTTTGCATTCTTACTTATGTTCTTCGATTCGTGGGCAAGGATTAGCCTTTGTGGCAATGCCAATCAGGTGTGCTCGGTTGATAACTAGAGGAGAAGTGGTGCAATGATTGCAAAGGTTCGATCTCGCCGATCGAAAGTCGGATCATGTGTGTTTTGTCTCCACAATCGTTGTTTATCCTCCACCTAACAGAAGATCGGGCACCCTGCCCTCCATCAACTAGTATCAGAGCTCGGTTTACCATCAGGTTCTTGTATCTTAGATTATATTGATTTTATATTTATCCCATAGTCCAAAAACACCAAAGAAAAATTGGTAGTCATAGTCTTTCGCATCCTCAAACTGTCCATAGCCATTCATATTTCAGTTTCAAAGTCCGTAGTATTGAATTTGTGTCCTAGATCAAGTCTGGTTGCTAGTTAGTATTGTGATCCCATGTCTAAACCCTTTATACCAGCCAGCACACATAGATCCCCTTCGGTTTGCAATTCACGTGCAAACTAGAACCTCAAAACCCTAATTTAGACTACCTCCAATAAAACAGTCATAACTTTTACATACGAACTCGGAATTAGACAAATAAGTACATCTCATAGATCTACAGAAAAAGTTGCATCAAAATTTTCCTAGCTTTTCTATGTTTTTTGATTTTATTTTTCCCAAATTTTGCTAGGAAGATTGAGTTTTCTAGCCTCAAAGTTTCCTGCACTAATTTTCTAGCACATATGTGTTTGTATATGCACTTCTTTGTAGCAAAATTGTATCGCGTCTTCTTGGTTTGTCTTCTATGTGTTCCTAGTTAAAAAAGAGAAGTGTCAAAAAAAGAATTAAAAAAAGAGTTCTGAATTTTGTTAGCTTCTCTAGCCATCCATCAGCTTTTAACCTTAACCACTTTCTCATACAACCTTGTTGCCATTGGGAACACATACATACTAGCAACTAGTACAAGTGCTCTGGACACTTACTAAATATTGCTATCTATTTCTGATTTGTGTTCCACTACATAAAGTATTTGGTTTAACCTTCCAAACTCCACATATATACTTCTGATCAGTGTAGCTTGGGTCCTTGCAATCATCATTCTACATACATAGGATATCACTCCTACGGATACACACAATGTCTCTCAGTTGTCGATGCAAGATCCCATCACTATAGCTCGAGCACGATAATTAAATCTGCAGGTGAGATCGTTCTTAAGTACCTCTTTATGTGACGTTGTGAATAGATTTCTACCTAATGATGATACTATTATTAGAAATCATGGAGATGACCAAGAGGTACATGTAGACAAGCAAGGAGGTGGAGAAGAACTAGCAAGGGCATCCAAGTCGAGCTGGAAGCCCAATCCACTTCTAGCTCAAGTCCACCTCAAATTCCAGGAGCAGCATACACTAAAATTATTTCCCAAGGCACATACGAACTCTGTTTTTAATGTTTCACATATGCACAGAAAGCTAACTTCGGCATCTTTCCAATAGCGCTAGTTTCATGTTAAAATTCCTTCTGGATCAATGGGAATTATCAAAAAAGTTGGCATCCAGAATCTGTCAGCATACTGTTTAGCTATCTTATTGGGTCTTTGGGCCATGTATCCAGTTGAGCCCATTAGGGGTGCATCCAGAACAACTATATAAGTTGTATCTATAGCTTGGGTTTGATTACACGTTGCTATGATAGCCGCCGCTTCGTCGGTTTTGTAAGTGAACCCCAATTCATAGATTCCATTGAATTTCTCCATTCGATTGTGTTTCCATGTTCTTACTTGTGTTCTTCGATTTACATGCAAGGATTAGCCCTCGTGGTGAGGTCAATTGGGCTGCGCTTGGTTGATAACCAGAGGAGAAGTGGTGCTGTTATTGCAGGGGTTTGATCTCATCAATCGAAAGCCAGATCGTGTGTGTCTCGTCTCCACAAATTATTGTTTATCCTCCACCTAATGGGAGATCGGGCACCCCACCCTCTATCATTTGATGAGGCATATGTATGTCACGTAGAGTGCCTAAGAGGGAGTGTTAGGAAACCAAATCCCTAATTTCATGGAAACCAAATTTCCAGATATTGTGGGCACATTTATCTCTTATGGGTTTTTGCCAATAAATAGAGGGGTCATCTCCTTATTTATATACAATTAATTTTGAATATGAGAAATAAAGAAATTTAGCTTTTCCCCTATGTACTATGTCTCTTGTTCTTTGTCTCGAAGCTCTAGACCACACACGACAGTAGAGTTCCTCAACAAAAATCTTGACGACAAACATATGTTGATTAGTTGCTCTGGATGATTTGTTCTTACTGTCTATATACCATTTTTATCACATCCGCATATTCAGATTAATTCAGCTATTGGAAGTTATACTGCTACATCATCCCCTGATATCTGGCAGGGATAGTTGGTGTTGGCCTCAAGGGAAATATTCTAGAAGGGGGCAAAGACTTCTAATATCTGTCAAACACACAAATTGGGAAAACAATCTTCTTTGTTTCAGATACCTCTATATATTTAGAGCATCTTCAACAATACTCCTATTTGATTCTCTAAAATTAAATTTAGGTGTTTTTAAAAAATAATGATCCAGCAATATTCCTAAATAATCTGATATCCTAAGTGGCTTCTGAATCACCCCTCCTTTATCTCAAAAGTAGGAATTCTCATTCTTATCCTCTATAATATTGTAAAAAATAGAAATTGAGATTATATAGATACTACTGTAGATTGATTGATTTTTAGGAAAAGATAGAGTTAAGATGATTCCATATCTACTCTACTATATAATGCACCAAATTATATTACCAGTTATCACTCATTCATTTAATCTCAGTCCTTCTCTCACTTGTGTTAATTCTCAGCTTTTCTCACCAATCGGAAGCCAGATCGTGTGTGTCTCCTCTCCACAAATTATTGTTTATCCTCCACCAGATGGAAGATCGGACACCCCACCGTCCATCATTTGATGAGGCATATGCATGTCACGTAGAGTGCCTAAGAGGGAGTGTTGGGAAACCAAATCCCTAATTTCATGAAAACCAAATTTCTAGATATTATGGGCACATTTATCTCTTAGGGGTTTTTGTCTATAAATAGAGGGGTCCTCTCCTCATTTGTATGTAGTTGAATAGAGATAGCAATGGGTACCTGATATCTGTTTACTCGTGGGGAATTACTCTATTAGGGTACGGGTATGGGGAGAAATTAGTAACCGCAGGAACAAATTTGGTTAGAAAGTTGTATCCATCGGGTAAAGCGGGTTTGGATACGGGTATGAAAAAGTAGTACTGATACCTGTTTACCTGTATAGCCACACCATAGGCCAAATTACCAGCCATTACTCATCAGCCCAAAAAAATCAAAAGGCCCAGCCCATTAACAAACTAGGAACCAAAACCCTAGGTCATCTTCTCCTCACATCTCCACTCTCCCTCACGCACAAGCCAAGCCACAACCACTCTCCACACATCTCATCCTACCGACCTGCCCCCTATGTGCCGCCTCTTCCTCCTCATGGTCCCGTGTGTGCTGCTGCTGGCCCCTCCCTCTCCAAGGCGCGCCACAGCTAGCCCCTCCCACTCCAAGGCGCGCCATTGCTGCCCCCCTCCTTCTTCCACCGTGCGCCATTGGTGGCTCCTCCTTCTCCCATCGCGTGTCACCGTTGGCCTATCCTAACCCTCTCTCGCCGCGTGACACTACTGGCCTCCTCCCTCTCCCACCAAGGCACGTGGTGCTGCCAACCTCTCTCGTTGCTGGGCTTGGTCACGTAAGGCACAACAACGGCAACGCAAGTCCATCGGATCGGTAGTCTAGTCAGGTATGGGTACCCGTCAGGTATCAAGTACCCGTGCGGGCATGGGTATGGGAAAATTTTCATACCCACTCATGGGTATGGGTACGAGCATGGGTGTGGATTTCTCTAATCGGGTATGGGTATGAATAGCCAGTACCCGCGGGTTACCCGTTGCCATCCCTAAGTTGAATCTGAGAAATAAAGAAGTTTAGCTTTTCCCCTATATACTATATCTCTTGTTCTTTATCTCAAAGCTCTAGACTACACATGGTAGCAGAGTTCCTAAATAATGCTCCAACAATATTCCTAAATAATCTGATATCCTATGTGGCCTCTAAATCACCCCTCCTTTATCTCAAAAGTAGGAATTATCATTCTAATCCTCTATAATATTGTAAAAAATAGAAATTGAGATTATATAGATACTGCTATAGATTGATTGATTTTTAGAAAAAGATAGAGTTAAGATGATTCCATATCTATCCTACTATATAATGCACCAAATTATAGTTACCTATTATCACTCATCTATTAAATATCAGTCCTTCTCTCGCTTCTGTTAAATCTCAGCCTTCCCTTGCTCCTGTCGATGGCTCGGTTCTGCTTCTCCTTGCAAATCTTCAATGGCCGCCGCCGCCCCGCTCCGTAGGGTCCTCCCCTATCTCCGCAAGCCACCGCCACCGCTCCCCATCATGCTCCTCCCCCACCTCTCGTCCCAAACCCCATAGGCCTCAGCCTCCACGCCTCACCTCACAAACCTGATCTTGAGCTAGGCTCCGCATCCGCACTAGCAGCGGCGAGGTGGAGAGGTAGAGGTAGATCCACCACATGGGTGAGGTGGGGTCAGGTGAGACGAGGGGAGAGGCTAATGGAGTGGAGCAGCGCCATCTGCATGACGCGGAGGAGGGGGATGAGGAGGCTAGGGTGGATGAGCAGAGGCAACGCGTGCACAGGGTGGCGAGGCCATCTTTCAGCCCATAGCAGCAGCGGTCAGCTCTGGCACTGGGGGCAGTGATGAGGAACGTGGGGTATGTCAAGAAGCACCACCTCTCTGTGGCCATCGCCTGCCTCGGCCAGGAGCTCTAGTCGCTGTAGGTTGGCCCCCTTCCCTTTCTCTCCCATGAATCCAGTACTACATCCTTGCTGCAATTAGGAACCCCCTTGCTCTCTCTGTGCTTCTCTATGCTTTTCTTGGACAAGAGAGAAAATTTTCACCATTCTAAAAATGGGGGAGTGCATTTATTGTGAAATTCTTGGGTGATAATTTCTGATTTCCTAGGAGAAGTGCAATTTGTTGTCAAATAATTGCTACATCTCTCGTTTGTATTGTGCCTATGGGCAACGATGATCATAGGAGCATGCTTAATGTTGGAAATTCAAGGTATCTATCTGAAGTTAATGTACCTTGGATTGACTGCTCTAATTGTTGGACACATGGAATGGGATGCAGATGAGGGGTGAATGGGTGATGATGATCTACCTTTTCTGACAAGGATGCCTTTCAACGATCGACGAAGCAATGGGTGTCAATTGGATCCGATCCTACCATCTTCTAGAATCTATTCAATCACTCACTAAATTTGTTGGTGGTTCTTGCACATAGGATGGTCATTCTAATAATTTGAGAGTGAATGACAAATTGACAACCAGGGCAGATCCACATGCAGCAAGAGATGTGTGGTTTTGATCATTATGATTGAGTAAAGGTGAATCAGAGAACCCTTGTTGACTGTGAATAATGCTTCTGTGTCAACATAATTTTACTTCATGTTTTCCCTATTCATCATGATTGCACATTTTGTTTCTGACATCTGTATTCAGTTTTGAGATATTGTCAACATTTTATCCAATTATCAATTTTGCTATTTCCAGAGTTGGATTGAAAGATCTAAACTTTTATGGAATGTTGAAAACATTGAATGGAATGTTGGAAACATGGAATGGACTGGAATCTAAACATATATGTAATAACGTGTTCCTTTGCAGGAACCTAACAGGCTTTTTGTTTATTAACTTTATGCGCTTATGAAATCGCACAAGATTACCATTGATTAGCACTGTGAGTACCCTTATTTTTTATATTTGGCCAATAACATTCTATAAATAATTAGTGTTTTTTAATAATGGTATGTGATAATCCATGTATATGATAGAAATGTCCTGAGGACCAAGTTCTTAATAGAAATGTTGATGTATAATGAGAATAAATATAAAAAGAACATTTATAAAGAAATTCAAGAAATTCTTAGGCATGTCATGATTTAGGTGGTTTCAAAATATACAATAGTTATGATATGATGTTATTTGCTATTCTACTTTTTTAAGCATATTTGCTATGAATTTAATAATATAATAACTCGTCGTCAACTTCTTTTGGCATGAATCTTAATTTATCTCATTTTTCGCTCAAGTTTAAGATATTTATTCTCTTTTGATTTTACTGTAGCGTTATTACGGAGACACTACTAATATACGGAAAAGATTGAGTTGCTCTTAGTTCTTTCATTTTTTTATTTTCTCCACCAGCGAAAAAATTTGGAAGAGGATCGATGACTGTTTTCTCCTTTTTGTTTTCATGTATCGTTCGTCGTTTGCTAAATTTTGGAGTTAAGATTGCATTCCACACTGCCATAAATCTAAGAAATAGTGCTGAGGTCTCATTTAGCCACCTGGGATCCCTGAGGGATCCTGGCCTTTTTCCTGGGCACGAAGCCCACGGGGAAATATTCCATGGGCCAAATTACTTGTCTATTTGGCAGCCCATGAGTTACAAAAGTCTTAGCCCAATCCGCGTGGTTTCCCTAGGATAAAATCTGCGGCCATGAGGTCGAGAATTTCTCCTACTCCTGTCTCTCTCTTTCTCCCCCGTCTTGCTCTCGCTCGTGGCGGCCACTCGTCATGCCGCACCCGGGAGACGACGAGGCCTCGTGGTGAAGCTTACCATGATCTCCATGGTAACCGCGAAGCTTGCCCCGCCACTTCTTCTCTTCCATCGCACTGCGGTCTGTTGGTGCTTGTGGCTAGTAATTTGCATTGAATCTAGCTATGCACTTGTCACATCTGGAAATTCCAACCATTTCCTGATGATTTATTATGTAGGAAGAACCCTCATCTAGGAATTAGCCGAGGTATACAATAGACAATTCATTAGAAATCAAAAGCATAGCTTGTTCACGACGACATAATAAAGTAATTTATTACATAGGTGGATTGGAACCTCGTAAAACTAATTATTAAATAAATAAACAATTCCTAAATAACGCAGTGCCGACTCTACTCCACAAACATCTTGACTGAGCTAGCTCAAAAGGCACTATCTTCATCTTCGCTGACAAACTCGTCTTCTAGTGGTGAGAATGCAAGGGTGAGTATCTTGAATACTTAACAAGACACCTAAGGACAAATTAGAAGATTGCATTGGGATAAAAAAAGGAAGGCATAATATGGTTCTTTTGCATAAAAGTAGTATTTTTAAAAAAAATAGAAGTTGAAAAGTTGTTCTAATTAGTTGAATATCTTAGAGCAGTATTAAACATTCACTGAATAACCCTACCTAGGGTCATCAGGCCCAAAACCAACCAAACCACTCCTAACCTAGAGCTGACCAGGTTAAACAGAATTGAATAGCAAATTAATTAAGTAACCATGAGACTAATCCTGAAAAACATTACGCAGCTCGCTCGTAACTGTGGGCATGGTTATTCGAATAATTTTACTCTGATCAGAGGTGCGTAACTTTACCCACAAGACACAGCCCTACAACAAGTAACCAAGCACCTCAATACCACCACGATACCTCAGAAAAGAGATGTGATATGACCCTTTCACCTAGATCCCCAAAGTTTCACACCCTAGAGTACCATTCTATCCCTATCGTGGGGAAGACGTATCTAGCACCCTAATCCGCATAGAAGTCACTATGAAGAGTGCGAAGCTACCAGCGGTCTCAATGCTCCACTTAAGTTCGGTAAGCTATAGATCATACCATTACCCACGCTAGCTTGTGGTAAGTGCTATAAGGCATTGCAATAGTAGCTTAAGAACTGGTCCTTAAGTGCCATTAGTATGACCAGCAAAACCATGTACTCACAGCCCACCTTAGTCAAATTTTAGTGGAATTAATCAGTAGCCATTCTCCAATAATCAATGGTTCATTATACTAGCATTAGCAATATCAAGTGACATAGATGAGCATTATTAAGTGAGACTAGTTTCTAAGCATGGTTAAGCAGGCCTAATTAATCTAGTCAGACCATAGTATGGGCCTAACTAGTCAGTATTAAATCATGGCATTCAAGGAACATGATAAAACAACTGAAGGCTTAACAAACAGTAGGTGAATCCTTCCCCGGTGTCATTCAAAAATAAATACATGTTTTGAAAGAAAACATAACTTTAAAACTTGGGTCCAATCATGATCAATAAGAGGACTCAGGTGACTTTCCCTGCAGCTCTTGAAGATAAATAGGGGCTTCCTCAGTGAAAATGGGCTCTTCTGGAACGTCGGGAACTACACGTGATAAACAATCAAGCAAAAACAGTATAGAAGATCACTCATATCATGTGTGAAAATATTTGTAATGTGTAGAGCTCATTATATAGAAAATTATGCAGTTTGAATGGTCAAGTTTGGAGTTAAAATGAATTAGTTATGAATTTTTAAAGGTTTTAGCATTATTCTAAAATTTCAGAAAATAAAAAAGGATTTACGACGCAATAAAGAATTATTTTTCTGAAGAAAAACCAGTTTTATTGTGTCAGTGCGGTGGTACAGGGCTCGGCGCATCCGGTCTACCATGTGGCGCACATGTGGCAGCCATGCGGACAGAGCAGCAGAAGTGGCGCTAATGTGGCGGCCACATCAGCATGCCACGCTGGGCAGCGTGCGGCTGGTACAGCGACCAAGGGTCATCGGTGAGTGGCGACCCAGTGGCCAGTGGCAAGGGCGACGAGAGGACCATCTGGATATTGTAGGTGGTCTTAACTGGTAGGAAGTGAACAACTTTAGTCAATTGGTCAATAATAACCTAAATATAGTCATATCCTGAGGTTGTCCTTGGTAATCCGGTTATAAAATCCATTTCAACTTCTCTCCATTTCCATTCAGGCACCTTCAAAGGCTAAAGCAATCCTACGTATCTTTGATGTTCTGCCTTCACTCTCAAGCATACGTTACATATTGCTATATACTCGGCTATCTCTCTATGCATACTTGGCGACCAAAACTTCTCTCAGAGATCTTGGTACATCTTTGTACTCCCAGGATGAATAGAGTACTGAGTATTATGGGCTTCGCGGAATATGAGATCCTTCAACTCCTTTTGATCAGGCACACAAATACGGTCTCCAAACCATATGGTACCTTGCTCATCTTTGATGAAATCTCGTGCTCTTTCTTGTTTCATGTTTTTCCTGATCTCTTAAATATTAGGGTCATTCACTTGAGCTTCACAAACTTGATCTAAAAGAGAAGGCTAGGCTTCTAAAACTGCTAGGAATCCACTCGGGACGACATTGAAGCTTAACTTCTCGAACTCTTGTAACAATTCTGAGGGTATTTTTTTTGACTAAAACGACGTTTCTGTAGCTCTTACAACTAAGGGCATCTACCACGACATTAGCCTTACCAAGATGGCAATGTATACTAACATCATAGTCCTTGACTAACTCGAGCCATCTTCTTTGCCGAAGATTTAAATCTGGTTGAGTCAAATATATTTCAAACTCTTATGATCTATGAAGATCTCTATCCGATTCCCAATGAGATAATGTCGCCAAATTTTTAGGGCATGAACTACTGCAGCCATCTCCAAATCATGAGTAGGATAATTTAACTCATGAGGTCTTAGCTGCTAGGAGGCATAGGCAACTATCTTCCCTTCTTGCATTAACACACATCCTAAACTTTAACGGGATGCATCGCAATAAACATGAAAATCTCCTTTAGGATCTAGTAAGATTAGTACTAGGGCTGATACTAACCTTTTCTTTAACTCCACAAAACTCTCCTCACACTCAGGTGTCAAAATGAATTTCTCATCTTTCTGAAACAACTTGGTCATAGGTTTAGCTATCTTTGAGAAATTTTCAATAAACCGATGGTAATAGCCCTACAGTCCAAGAAAACTCCTTATCTCGAGTAGTCTACACATTGGACCCTCCAGACTGTTGTTGCTGAGGCATTACCATGAAACAGGGCCTCTGATTATTGTTATGTTCCTGATTTTGCACCAAGCGACACTTCTTGGACTCCATACAATTATGTTGTTCTTCTTGACGACCAGAAAGTTCATCATTCAGGCCTCCTAAAAATTTCTCTTGATGCTCTTCATCTGTCCTAACATCTTCAGGGGTGTAACGAGCCAAGTGGTCGAACTCATGTAAGTACTCTGTAACAGAACGGTTTCCTTGCTTCAAGGCACGAAACTCATGCTTCTTCAGAGCCACAAGTCTATCAGGAACATGTGCCTTCTTGAAACCAGTAGAGAATTCAGCCTAAGTAATTTCTCTTCCATCCACTCGGTTCTCCTTGAAATGACTCCAACATTCTCTAGTAGGACCTTCGAGTTGATGGGAGGCAAAGGAAACTCTCTTGATCTGTACACTGAAGCACATCTAACTTCTTCTCAATAGTGAACAACCAGTCACTAGCCTCCATTAGGTTAGTGGTACTTGAGAAAGTGGGTGGCCTCACTCTCAAGAATTCTGACAACTTGTTCTGCTGTGGGACTAGTGCAGGTGGGGGTTGAGTATGTGGTGCATGCTGTTGATTATGCATCTATTACATCAACATAGCCATAAGCTGATTCTGATTGGCTAAGACTTGAGCCAAGCTAGGATTCTCGAGCATAGGGGTGGCAGATTGGGTTGGGGTTGTTCTCGATTAACTAATCCACCGGAACCATCATCAACTGCTTCTTGGGGATTAAGACGATGAGTCTGATCCATCTTGCTAAAGAAGGTGAACGAGAGAGGAGATAGGTCAAATTTAGAATAGAGAAGAGAAAAGAGAAAAACATCTTATACTAATCTGAACTTGGTTTAATTTTTTTAGACTCCAAAAATTAAACTCCTAGGTGTAGTTGTATCACAAAAGCTGATATAAACCACACACTACTAACAAACAAAAGCTAACAAATATTTAGCCTAAGCAAGCATACAACCAACAAAACGTTCTAAGGGTAGATTACATAAGTACTCAGAAACTATGCTCTTCTGGATTTCCTTGCGGGTCAAAAGTAAACTCTAGCTCTTCCTCTTCATCATCTTCTATGACAATGACATCCTCTTCATACTTCCTCTTTATCACTTGCACTTGAGGTGGCATCTTGACATGCTTCCTTGCAGTACGATGAATCCTTGCTCCTCAAAGTGGCGACTCTCCTTTAAGTGCAGCAACTTCCTTGAGCAGCAGATCCACTTGGTCTTGAAGTTGGCAAATCGTCTGCGTATTCCGGTTCTCTTGTTCATGAGCTCCAATGATAGCATCTTTATGGCAGTCATCCATTGCCTTCAACATATTAGTCACTCTAATCATGGTGGCTCTGTTCTCTTTATCATTAGACTAGTACTTGGCGTAGGTATCTTGATAAGTCTTCTTGGAATGGTACTTGTATTCTGTCACGAACAACTTAGAGGCAAAGCGCTCTCGAAGATCACCAATTGCAGCATAGGCAGCTTCCTGACAAGCATCACTGAAACTACGTCCCTTCGTTTCAATGATCAGCGATGGAATGGTCTCAATCTCGGTCATTAGTGTCACTGCCACCGCTGTAATCCTAGGGGTATCAAAATGGTCTGGGAATACATGGGAACCTCTTGATATCCACAGAAGAATGCAAGATGATGCAGTTATTTGACAAAGCCTTTCATGCCAAAGCACCGTTGGGGCTAGGATCCATCCAAAGACATCTAAAAAGAATAAAATAAAATAAAATCAGTACTACTTTCTTTTGAAAAGAACACCTTTTGAAATAGAGGGGATGAGTATAAGCAAGGCAAAAATAAATTTTCAACTCCTAGGGTTGACCATTTGGCTAGACCTACAGTCAAGGCAGCTCTGATACCAACTAGTCACACCCGAAATTCCAACCATTTTCTGATGATTTATTATGTAGGAAGAACCCTCGTCCAGGAATCAGCCGATGTACACAATAAACAATTTGTTAGAAATCAAAAGCATAACTTGTTCATGACAACATAATAAAGTACTTTATTAGAGAGGTGGATTGGAACCTCAAAACACTAATGATTAAATAAATAAATGACTCCTAAATAACGCAGCGGTGACTCCACTCCACAGTCATCTTGACTGGGCTAGCTCAAAAGGCACCTCCTTCATATTCGCTGACAAACTCCTCTTTTGGTGGTGCGAATGCAAGGGTGAGTATTTTGAATACTCAACAAGACACCCAAGGACAAAGTAGAAGAATGTATTGGGATAACAAAGGAAGGCATAATATGGTTCTTTTTTATAAAAGCAGCATTTTTAAAAAAAGTAGAAGTTGAAAAGTTGTTCTAATTAGTTGAATACCTTAAAGCAGTATTAACCATTCACTGAATAACCCTACCTAGGGTCCTTAGGCCCAAAACCAATAAAACTACTCCTACCCCAGAGCTGACCAGGTTAAACAAAATTGAACATCAAATTAATTAAGTAACCATGAGTCTAATCCCAAAAAACATTACGTAGCTCGTCCATAACCATGGGCATGACTATTCGAATAGTTTTACTCTGATCAGAGGTGCACAACTTTACCCACAAGACACAACTAGGGATAGCAATTGTACCCGTTTAACTATTTATCTATGGGTAAAAATCCTATTAGGTCTCCGCCGTGCCCTAACATAACCATAACCATAACCCTGGGCACGACTATTCGAAAAGTTTTACTCCACCGTGCCCTCCGACCGGCCTACGCGTCGGTCCCCTTGCTAGCCTCGGGCCCCCGCACTGCCATGGCTTGATGGGCACTCATCCCCATTTCACGGGTAAACGAGTATGCCCATGGGTATACAGCGCCCACGAGCGATGGGTATGAGCACATGTTTTTTCCCGTCAGGTAAACTGGTATGGGTATGGGTATGCACTACCCATGCCTGTCTTATTCGATTACCATCCCTAGACACAGCCCTACAACATGTCACCATGCGTCTCTATACCACCACGGTACCTCAGAAAAGAGCTATGATATGAAACTTTTACCTAGATCCCCTAAGTTTCACACCCTAGGCTACCATTCTATCCTTACCATGGGAAAAACATACCTGGCTCTCCAATCCGCATAGCAGTCAATACAAAGAGTGCAAAGCTACCGGCGGTGTCGATGCTCCACTAAAGTTCATTAAGCTATAGATCACACTATTACCCACGCTGGCTTATGGTAAGTGTTGTAAGACATTACAACAGTAGCTCGAGAATAGGTCCTTAAGTGCCATGAGTATGACCAGTAAAACCATGCTCTCACAGCCAACCTTAGTTAAATTTTAGTGGAATTAATCAGTAGCCATTATCCAATAATAAATAGTTCATTATACTAGCATTATATTAGCAATATCAAATGACATAGGTGAGTATTATTGTTAACGGCAAAATTAAGTAAGGCCCAGGCCCAATGCAGTTTTGGCACAATTAAGGGAAATCAACAAGTCCGGTTAAAGCACGGTCAATGAAGCCCAACTACAATACGCACGTGTGATCGGATAAGGATACGAAGAAGCCAGTATAAAGGGAAGATAGATTTTATTACGGAGATAAAGATAAATTAGTTGCAGTCGTAGCCATGTAGGACATCTGGACTATAAATATGTAACGTTTAGGCTTAGTTTATAATCACAATAATCAACAAAAACAAACTCTCGGCGCATCGCCAAAACTTGCCACCGGCGAGTTCTTGCTCTCTCGCGGGGCTGCATCGCTCCGATCTCCGGCGAGAGTTAAGTTCCGCCAAACATGTATTGATTAATAGATCTAAGGCTTCATCGGTTAAGTCCGACATCTTAGTTTATGTATCGATCATGATGTATCAGATGCATGGTTCAGATTCAAATGCATTAATTAGAGGCTTCATCATTTGAGTTCGATATCTCAGTTTATGTATTTGATTTATGTCACGTATTGTTCATCTAGATGAAATATATCCTGGTTTGTTTAGTATTATGATTTATTATAGCTTTGCGACTGTCTTGGTTCGGTCCAATCTTGCGGTCATAGTGAAGGGTAATGCGAATACTGATCAGGTATACTGCAACCAGATTCTTTCAGAGTATAAGCCGATAGGTTATCTCTTTGTGTTTTATCGGCATCGGCGTCGGAATCGGACGGTCCATATCGGCTTAGTGTTATTACGTCCTACTTTTATGTCTCGATATCGGTTTCGATACTAGTTGATTTTACGGGTCAGATAGTTCAGGTCGATACCTTTATCTTGATAGGTTTCACGGTAAATCTGCTCTTCATGATACGTCACGTCATATAATTTCCACTATGTCATCATTGCTCTTCATTTAATGCTTCAGTGTACGTTAAGACCATCGGCTCAATAGCCGATAGGCGTTACTACTTATATTTTGTGTTTATCTTATCAGTTGCAGGATCAAACTGATTGGCACGCCATGAACCGCAAATTTAGGACCTGCACTAGAGTTAAGCAGATCTCTTAGGCCACGCGTGTGACCAAAAACTTCACCAACACGCT
>KE371207.1:409831-443233 GCA_000418225.1 Zizania latifolia | reverse complement strand
CGTACCTCTGCAAGTCTCAAAGCCAGATCGGCTTCCTCCACCTTCAACTCAGCCAGACGAGAGGAAGCAGCCGATACCCCATCCAGCAAGTTGTCCAGGTTGGCCTTCTCTTGAACCACGACGGCGTCATTGGCTTGCGTGGTCTCCAGTTGCAGCCTCCGACTCACCCTATCGGCCATTCTCTATTGAGCTCTAGTAAACAAGGGCCGATGGAACTCTAGGTGAACAGCCGGCGTCAGTACGTCGACAAGCTTCGTGGGGAGATGATCCATAATATCGTTGAAGCGCGCCCTTATCAGACCCAAATTGTTCACCAAGTACTCAACAGGATCTTCAAGCCGATTCAGAATATCCGATAAGACTTCTTTTACTTCGGAGGTGAGTGGAGCACTGGTCGGCCGGGGGGCACCAATAACTTCTTCCTGCAAGTATTAGCTGACGTCGAAGGGGAACCTCTGGGCAAATGACTGGGTGAAGAAACAAGGATTAGGGGGTCCATCGGAGAAGTGATGTCTAGAGAGGTCAAGGCAAAGACGTCAAGCAAAGTAGGGCTCATCGGCCCATGGCCAAACAGGAAAGCGTTGAGCGCATCGGACCAAAAGTAGCAGGCGGCAGCTAGCATCAGCTCATTCTTATAAGGTTCGGCAAAGGAGAGGCCGATGCAATGCCCGATATCAATTTCGTCCTAGAAGGTGCGCTTGGCGGTCGATACCCTGAGGTACCAATCCCTCCAGCCGGGAAGAGGAGAGGGAAAAGCTCTAAAGCTCAAGTTCCAATCGAAGAGAAGCATCCTAGAGTTTTTTAAAGGGATCCTCTGGATTACCCATCGGACCGAGGAAAAAGCAAGAAGGAGGATCTGCAAAGGGGATGAGGATTTGGTTCTTGAGGTTCTACAGAAAAAAAAGAAAAGGGTCGAATCAGAGAACTAGAAAAATGCAGCAAGAAACCGAGAACTCAAAGGAACAGTGAAAAAAGAAGAGAAAAAAAGGGAGCAGTGCAATGTACCTCTGGGATTGTAGAGGTGGTCGCCATTAGAGCTACGGTGGAGATTGTTGATGCGGTTGAATGTGAAGGGGTCGACTAAGCAGTCTTGGCTCACCGAAGATGGAGGCGAAGACACCGGCGGCAAGTGCGCAGCGACGGCGAGAAAGCTTGGGTGCGAAAAGTGCTATGCGCGTAAAGGAAACGAGAAGCAGAGAAGAAGAGGAAGAGTTGCCGGTTGATATTTATAGGGCAAATGTGGTGCTTCGAAAACCGGGTTAAGGAGAATTCCGCAGATTTGGTGGGGTCTATGACCCAACGTTTGGCAGAGGTTGGTATTGGTAAAGCTAGAATTTCGAAGCATTGGGTTGCACCCATACTCCGAAATTGGGGGGTATGTGTTAATGGCAAAATTTGGTAAGGCCTAAGCCCAACAAAATTTTGGCACGGTCAATGAAAGTCAAGGAATCTGGTCAAAGCACGGTCAATGAAGCCCATTCTCAACGCACACGTGTGACCGGATAAAGATACAAAGAAGCCGATAAAGGAGGGGATAAATTTTGCTGCGAAGATAAAAATAGAATCGGTTGTAGTCGTATCCGCATAGGACGACAAGTCTTCGGACTATAAATATGTAAATTTTAGATTAGAATAGGAATAAATCAATAGATCAATCAACTCTCGGTGCAACGCCAAACTTGCCATCGGTGAGTTCTTGCTCTCCCGCGGGGCTGCATCGTTTCGATCTCCGGCGAGGGGTAAGTTCCGCCAAACATGTATTGATTCGTAGGTCTAAGGCTTCATCAGTTAGGTCTGACATCTTAGTCTATGTATCGATCATGCTGTATCAAATGCGTGGTTTAGATCAAACATATTAGTTTAAGGCTTCATCGGTTAAGTTCGACATCTTAGTCTATGTATTTGATTTACATCATGTATCGTTCATCTAGACGAAGTGTGTTCCGATATGTTTAGCATTATGATTTGCTGTGATTTAGCGACTGTCTTGGCTCGGTCCAATCTTGCGATTACAGTAAAGGATAATGCGAACACAGATTGGGCATGCTGAGGCCAGGTTCTATCAGAGTGTAAGCTGATAGGTTATCTCATATCTGTCAATTCTACACGCTTAAATTTCACAATGATAAAGGGTATCGGAGTCAGGCAGTACGCATCGGCCTGACGTTATTTCACTTGTCTTGCTTTTACGACCCGATGCTGGCCTGCCGATTAGTTGGATTCAGGCCTGCTGATGTCTCGATAGGTTTCACAGTAGATCTATTTCTCGTACATCGTGCACCTGATATGCTGCGTTGATTGGCCTTTACCATGTTCTTATTGTATTTTATTTAGAGTCATTTAATAGATAGTCCGATACGCGTTGAAACCATCGGCTCGATAGCCGATAGGTGTTACTACTTACGGTTTTCTTATTTATCTTATCAGTTGCAGGATCAAATTGATTGGTACGTCATAAACCGCAAATTTAGGACCTGCACTAGAGTTAAGCAGATCTCTGAGGCCACGCGTGTGACCAAAAACTTCACCAACAATATCAAATAAAAGTTGATGGTATTTGATTTTTTATATAAGGATTTAGGGTTAGTGTTAGGGTTATTAGTCCCATTATTATATATATTAGATGTGGCAAAAAGGAAATATTACTTTACCTATGTGATGCGCGTAGAAGCAAAAATTCATTATTCAGGGGTTGTCTTTGCAAAAGTCCACAGCTCCCCGAAACCCCTGTCGCCCATTCGCTCCCAAACACTTGACAATCTTCTCCG
Organism: Zizania latifolia; assembly: GCA_000418225.1. NCBI lineage: Eukaryota > Viridiplantae > Streptophyta > Magnoliopsida > Poales > Poaceae > Zizania > Zizania latifolia. The sequence continues at coordinate 440,465 of KE371207.1, read as the reverse complement.
GCAGCGGCGGGCCATCGGAGATGATCATCTCGGTGTGGTGCTTCACCGGCGGCAAGGTAAAACCCCCACCTGATATCCTCTAGATATTTTCCCCCGCCATCGTTTCCTCTAGGGCTTCGTCTCCAGCTCTTGCCTGCTGGCCTGTCGCCGCCGCCGCCGCCGCCGCCGCCGATTGGACTGCGCTTGTATAGGGGTTTCTATTGATTCGCCTCTCTCTCTCAGCGGCTCTGGTTTGTGCTCCATCCTGTTCTACTCTGCTAATTTGCGCTGCCATTTAGGGTATCCGCCGCCTCTAGATTCTGGATCGTAGCTTGCTTGTGAGATTCTATGATTGTTATATTTGTTATTTGCCTGTGATCTCCAGTAGTTTGTACATATGACTTTCGCTGGTCAGTTGGGCTAGAGTTTTGTGTTAAGGAAGTGCTCATATTTCCTCCCTTTCGCAGGTGATTGGAAACAAGTGGGATCTCTACCTCGATCTCCTCCAGGCCGACTACACAGAGGGGTAATAGTGATTTTGCATCTCATCTCCGGCACATAATGTGCAGCTTGGTGTCACACCTGCCGGTGAGACATACTCTGCTCAGCCGACGCTACTAAGGGAGTAGCCAAGTCATCTGAGACATTCTGTGTGAAAGGCGTAAGTGAGTTGGAGGAATGTGTGTTGCTGTGTGGAAAGCGTATTCGTGTAATTAGATGGGGCTGCTGAAAGCGTATTGTGAAACGGTATATTTGTCGGGTGCCAAACAGAGGAGTGTCCAGCAAGAAAGAAAACAGATTTGAGTCCCCCTTGTTCTTCCCCTTTGTTCTTCCTGTTCTTCGTTCTTTCCTGCGTGAGATTTTCTTTGTTATCTTCCAATCCGGTGAGGAACCCGCCGCCGGTGAGGTCCATAACAATCTGGTATCAGAGCGCAGCTATCGATTGCTATCTCTTGCAAATTCCTTTGATTGATCGGTAATTTTCCCATATTGAGGTCAGCGATCGCTTCGGCTTGATTGCTATAATTCCTCTCAAGGGGTTCGATCGATTCGAGGGCAAGTGATTCAATCTGGCTCAGCAATCCTTGCAGGTACGGCAGGTGATTGCAGCAGTTGAAGAAATGGAGGAGAAAGTGCTTGAGGCTATTGCAGTGTTGGCAACAAAACTTGACGGTATGGATCTTAAACTCGAGTTGCATAAGGAACGTTTGGATCAAGTGGAGAAATCACAGAGAGAACGTTTGGATCAAGTGGAAACCAAAGTGGATCTGTCTATGCAGACATTGGCACAGTTTCAACAAGAGCAGGAAGTGACTGGTCAGGCAGGGAGGAGGCAAGCTGTCCAGTTTAATCATAGAGAAGATAATGGGGTTCAGGTGCCAGATTCTTCTAGTTCTGCTCAGGCTGAGTTGGGAACCAGAGAAGGGAATGGTTGGGAACATCAACAGAGAAGAAATAGTATGCCCAAAATGGATTTTCCAAAATTTGATGGGACTGATGTAAGAGTATGGATTGACAATTGCTTGACTTATGAGATGTATAACATTCCTTATGGATTCTGAGTGGCAGCAGCTTCTTTAAACTTGGTGGGAAAGGCTGCTCACTGGTATAAGGCTTGGAAGCAATCTTTTGGTAGACACACGTGGGAAAATTTCAGTCAGGCAGTGCTAAGTGAGTTTGAAGCTAATATACAACATATCAAGATGAATGAGATATTGAGACTCAGGCAAGTAGACACTGTGGATGAGTATAAAAGTCAGTTTGATGCATTGCTTTATCAGATCAGGCTCTATGAGGAGGCTCAAGCAGGACAAGTTTGGTTGGTGGGGCAATTTGTGTTTGGATTAAAGGATGAAATCCGACTGCATGTGCAGTCTCAAGTACCAGTATCTGTCACTCAAGCATATCATTTGGCTTCGGCTAAAGAGGGGTTGGGGGATGTTCAGGAGGTAAAGAAGAAATGGATAAACAAAGTTGGTGCTGATAACAAAATATTAGAGAAGCCAAAGTTGCAGGCAGGAGAGTTATGGAAAGCTCATCAACTTAAAGAATATCGTCGGGCTAATGGATTATCTTTTAAGTGTGGTGAGAAGTACTCTCCAAATCATCAATGTCAGGTTTAGCAAGAAGTGCAGGCACATGCTGTGGAAGTGCTAGACACAAATGAAATACTATCAGATGAGGTCCTTGATACAGTGCTGGAAAATACTGCAGTGACTGAAGATGGTCAATTTTATTTGTCACTTCAGGCTCTGGCTGGAATGAACGAGACAGGCACAATTAAACTTAAAGCCTTGGTTCAGACCCAAACTATTTTGATTCTGGTGGATTTAGGTAGCTCCTATAGCTTCTTGAATGCTGAGTTGCTAGACAAATTACAATTGCAGGTGGAGCAGATTTCTCCAATTTGTGTTAAGGTAGCCAATGGAAAAATGCTGCTGTGTCAGCAGAGAGTGTCTCAATTGGAATGGTGGATTCAGGGACACACCTTCTGTCATGACATGAAAGTGTTGCAATTAGGTGGCTATGATGCAATACTTGGTATGGACTGGTTATCACAATTTAGTCCAATGGAATGTGCATTGGCAAGCCAGGAGCCTAACCTTTAAATACAATGGGCATTCAGTAACCTTACAAGGAGTTAGGGAAAAGGAAAATGATTCTGTTTGGCACATTTCAGCACATCAATTACTCAAAAACCATCACAGCAATGAGATTTGGGCTTTAGCAGTAATTTAGTCTTTGGAGGTTTCAGTTCAGAGTGCTATTCCTGAAGAAGTGCAAGCAGTGTTGAGTCAGTATGAATCAATTTTTCAGACTGTTTCCACTTTACCTCCTCAAAGGGACTTTGATCATGCTATACCATTATTTCCTGGCACAATTCCTGTCAATGCAAGACCATACCTTTATTCACTGGCCCAAAAGGATGAAATTGAGAAACAGGTATCTGAAATGCTTGCTGCAGGGCTGATTACTCCAAATTTTAGTCCTTTTGCTTCACCTGTGTTATTAGTTAAGAAAAAGGATAATTCTTGGCGTCTTTGCATAGATTACAGGAAATTAAATTCTGTTACAGTTAAGAATAAATTCCCATTGCCTGTCATTGATGAATTACTAGATGAACTTGGTGGCTCTACTCACTTTTCTAAATTGGACCTCAAAAGTGGTTACCACCAAATCAGAATGCATGAAGAGGATGAATTTAAGACGGCCTTCAAGACACATCATGGGCATTTCCAGTTTAAGGTGATGCCTTTTGGTCTTACAAATGCGCCTACAACCTTTTAATGTTTAATGAACTCCATTTTTGCTGGTCACATGCGAAAATTCGTTTTGGTATTCATGGATGACATTCTTGTGTATAGCAAATCACTTCAAGATCATGTCATACATTTAATCACAGTGTTCAGTATTCTGCACAAACATGAGTTGTATGTAAAAAGGAGTAAATGTTTCTTTGCATTAGAGCAACTGGAGTACTTGGGACATATAATTACTTGGGACATATAATTTCTGCCAAGGGTGTTGCTGCTGACCCTGACAAAACAAAGGTTATGCTGAATTGGCCGGTACCACAGAATGCTACTGACTTAAGGGGATTCTTAGGCTTAACAGGGTACTATAGGAAGTTTGTGAAAGGTTATGGTATCCTTACTAAGCCACTCACTACTTTGTTACAAAAGTCTAAATCCTTTGTTTAGACTGAATCTGCTCAGAAGGCATTTGAGGCAGTAAAAACAGTAATGTGCTCCACACCAGTATTAGCTCTTCCTGCATTTGACAAGCCTTTTAGCATTGAAACAGATGCTTGTACTACTGGTATAGGAGTTGTTTTGTCTCAATCTGGCCATCCAGTAGCTTTCTATAGCAAGGCTTTAGGCATCAACAACCAGAAATTGTCCATATATGAAAAGGAATTCATGGCAATTTTAATGGCTGTAGAGAAATGGAGATCTTATCTGAGCAGAGGGCCATTTACTATATACACAGATCACAAATCTTTGTGCCAATTGGATACTCAATCACTTACTTCAGAAATGCAGAAGAAGGCTATGACAAAGCTGATTGGTCTTCAATACAAATTTCAGTACAAACGTGGAGTAGACAACTCAGCTGCGGATGCTCTCTCTAGAGTGGGTCATTGTTTTACATTGCAAGCCATATCTGTTGTACAACCACTGTGGGTACAAGAAGTCATTAACTCCTATGCAGTTGATACTTCTGCTCAATCATTGTTGCAAGAGTTGGTAGTACTTGGTTCTAATGATAAAAGCTATACCTTGGCTGATGGGTTAATAAGATATAAAGGTAAAATCTGGGTTAGTGCTAATATGGCTCTTCAAACAAAACTGATTTCTTCATTTCATTCCTCTGCCTTGGGGGGGCATTCAGGCATTCAAGCCACCTATCAGAGACTACATAAACATTTTGCCTGGTCTGGACTGAAGGAATCAGTTAAGGAATTTGTACAGCAGTGTGCCGTGTGTCAACAGGCAAAACATGAACTGTGTAAGTCCCCTGGATTGCTGCAGCCTTTACCCATTCCAGCTGGTTCTTGGCATGATATTTCAATAGATTTCATTGAAGGGCTTCTAGTTTCAGATCAGATGGCTACAATGTTATTCTTGTGGTGGTTGATCGGTTCTCCAAGTTTGCTCATTTTCTGCCTCTTAAGCATCCATTTACAGCCAGCGAAGTTGCTCGGGTTTTCTTGGATTGTATCGTTTCATTGTATGGCATTCTAAAGTCAATTGTTTCTGATCGTGACAAAATATTTACGAGTCACTTTTGGCAAGTTCTGTTTGAGAAGATGAATGTTCCACTGAATCTATCCATCGCATATCATCCTCAATCGGATGGGCAGACAGAATGAGTTAATCAATGTTTAGAGATGTATCTGTGTTGTTCAACGGCTATATCTCCCAAGTAGTGGATACATTGGCTGCCATTGGCTCAGTCTTGGTATAACACTGGATTTCATACTGCTCTGAATTGTTCTCCTTATAAAGTTATGTAGGCAATGAACCAAATTATCATTTCCTACCTGACCTATCAGCTACATCGCATACTACACTGGGTACTGACACAGAGGTTATCAATGGTTACAAGATCGCCACTTATTCTCTGATATGCTCAAACAACAATTGCTCAAGGCTCAAAACCGTATGAAACAGAACGCGGACTCTCATCGTTCGTTTCGATCATTCCAAGTTGGAGATCAGGTGTATTTAAAGTTACAACCATATGCTCAAACTTCGGTTGTCAATCGTCTATACCCAAAACTTGCATTCAAGTATTTTGGTCCCTTTGAGATTTTGGCTAAAGTGGGCACGGTGGAGTATAAGTTGCTGTTACCAGCTGACAGTCAGATTCACCCGGTGTTCCATGTATCGCAACTTAAGCAATTTGTTCCTTCTAATGTGCCTGTCTTTTCTCAGCTTCCTGTATGGTGGAATTGGATATTTTGGAGTTGGCTCCTACTACCATCCTTGATCGTCGTTTGGTTAAGCGCAGCAATGCAGCACAGGTTCAGTTGCTGGTGAAGTGGGGTTCTTTACTGGAGGCGTGGGCAACATGGGAAGATTACACAGTGCTGCGCGAGCGTTTTCCTGCTGCTGGAATCTGGAGTGATGATCAAGCTCGAGGGGATGGCAATGTCACACCTGCCGATGAGACATACTCTGCTCAGCCGGCGCTACCAAGGGAGTAGCCAAGTCATTTGAGACATTCTGTGTGAAAGGCGTAAGTGAGTTGGAGGAATGTGTGTTGCTGTGTGGAAAGCGTATTCGTGTAATTAGATGGGGCTGCCGAAAGCGTATTGTGAAACGGTATATTTGTCGGGTGCCAAACAGAGGAGTGTCCAACAAGAAAGAAAACAGATTTGAGTCCCCCTTGTTCTTCCCCTTTGTTCTTCCTGTTCTCCGTTCTTTCCTGCATGAGATTGCCTGTGTTATCTTCTAATCCGGTGAGGAACCCGCCACCGGTGAGGTCCATAACACTTGGTAGTGTATCTTGCAGTTCTTCCGTTGGTTTGAGGGAGCACGCGATGTTAGGTTGGTTGCTTGTTTTGTAGTGATTTTGGATATAGGGAAGGCAATGTTGATATGATTTTGGTGAGCTTGAATAATTGAATCTACTGCACTTGGGCATCTGTCTCTGTCCATTTCCTGGGGTCGAAGGCCTAGAAATGACTGCGAAAATTTATTGCTGAGCAAATGATTGCTACTATAGGATATACCACCATAGTTTGTAATTATTCATTTGCAGCTGCAAACATGTAAGGAATCATCACTCGACACTTTGTGTGTATTCTTTCTTTATTATTACGCCTGGGATTAGTTTGTGAAGAAAACACACTGCTCCTCTTCTTCCTTCCCTCCCTTCTCTTTCCAAGCCTGGGCATCATCCTTGGGCTAGGAAGAAGTGGAGGTAAGGAAAAAGAGAGGCATAATGTTTCTTTCACATGATTTTAGGGAAAACAATTTAGAAAATAAATCAGAGTACAGTTGCACATGAGGGTGTCATGGGTAGTGGGCCAGGCCCAGCCCAGCCCACATGAAGGTAATTTTAAAAGGTAATTTTAGATTAGATTGAGTCTTTAAGAGGTAAGATTAGATATAAAGATATTAGTTTTAGTTAGGAATTAGATATAGAGATTAGATTGGTTTTCAACTTTCCACAATAGGGATTATTTCTTTAGATGTCAAGTTAGTGCTTCCTATATAAAGAGATTTCATGTACTCAATTGAAAAGTAATGAAGAAAAAATTAGTTTAATCTCCCATCCCAATGTTCTTTTCTTTAACCTAAGTCTATCTCTCATCTCTAACAGCCGTCGTCGTTTGGCTATCCTGTCGGTGGTGTTTATCCTGTCATGGGTTCAACCCATGACAGAGGGTGATATATCTTAATGTCATAATCATATGATCAGGCTTTCTGACTCAGACCTTTACCTATGCATTCCGATTGTTAAAGCTTTATGCATTTCTCATAAACTGATGATCATACAGCCACTTACCATTGTTTAAATAAGCCAACCACTTCTACTTTCCTCGAGTGTTATCCTGTTACTTTACCTCTATGGCTTGTTTGTACCAATACAGATATATCTTTGGAAATGACCCCATGAGCCCATCTTTAATTTTTGAGATGCTTTCACTGATTTTTCTGTTGTCAGGGATGCTCTGGATGCCTTGGGATTGGTCCGATACTGCTGCCGGCGAATGCTCATGACCCATGTTGACCTCATCGAAAAATTGCTCAACTACAACAGTAAGTTTACGCTGCTATAGACATAATAGCTTGCTTTCCTTCCTATTCCTTTTCCGAATGACACACTTTTCTATTTCAGCACTGGAGAAGACCGAAACAAGTTAAATGGATCACACATGCTCCAAAACTCTTTTCTTATTGCCTTTGTTCACGAATGTCCAAGGAATTTTAGTGTGAAGGTGCATGGTGCATTTCTACTATGTAGCTGTTGCCTTGCTGTCGGATATTGGAAGTGATATAACTATTGAGCAGAGTTCCTCTGTTTGTGTGTGAATTTGATCTCAAGACTTTTAATCAAGATGGTATGTCTCTGCAGTATTTTTCTACTGTGATTAGATTGTAATTTTCTGAATGCATTATGCCGTGCTTTTTTAAAAGGAAGGCTTCTGACTTCCATATGTGAATCCAACTAACATTGTTGTCGATGAGAAAAATCTAGCAAATTGACACAATTTTCATACAACAACAACAAAGCCTTTCAATCCTAAACAAGTTGGGATAGGCTAGAGTTGAAATCCAGCAGGAGCCATTAATCTAGGCATTTCTTCAGCTTGCTGGCTTTTCACTTGTATACTTCAAACTACTATTTCAACATGTTTCTGCTAGGTTTCCTTGGTTGTAGATACCCATATTCATCTTACTCTTCTACTACTGAAATAAAAATGAATGAATTCTCACACTACTCTCTCTGCTTGCTTTTGCTTTTCTTTTTTTGAGATAATGATTTTTGATAAATTTGCCTTATCTAAACACATGTTATCAGCAAAATTCATCTAAATTTTTATGGCTGGTCTTCACGTGGAATTTCATCCACCCATGTTTCCTGTTGCTGCGAGTATGTTTGATTTGTGAGGTGATCATGGTGTAAACGTGTCATTCTCATTCTTGTTGACTTGGGGGCAATGACGCTCTATTGATGAATGCATAATTGCAAACGCATTTCTCAGAAAATGCATGTTGTAACCTGCTAATGCTATGTTTGCTGATCGTGACTGTGTCCACATGATGTTGCATGTGATGAAACAATCTCCTCGTGAGCTTAGTTATCTGGGACTGACCTGTTTATATTATTGTAATTAATTTATCGTGCAGCACGCCTAGCCTGATTAACTGCCATGAGACCCTGAATTACTAGTGGTCAAAGGATGCTGCTTCCTATTTGGTACGGCAAACCTTATTTGCTGTGATATCTTTCTATGATACAACCTTTTTTATGGTACAGATGGGTAATTAAATTGGGCACATTAATTCATAAATTAAGTTTCAAGAAAAAATATTGATTTGAGCAAGCTGACATTATACAAGTTGGAACATTGGAAATGTTTCATAGTCCATAAAATAGTAGCATATCATATCATGTGCCACCCCAAAATTATGTAATTTCATGCTACAGTTTGATTGCACGAAGATGGGAGGAAGCTAATGTTGGAATCACCATTATTGAGAATAATGTTTCAGAATCAATTACACCCTTCTTCCTTTCATCATTTGAATTGTAAGTTCGTAACACTACAAATCAAGTGAGAAATGCATTTACATATCCTAGAAAAAATGCAAGTGTTGAATATACATGAAGAGGGGAAAACAATATACATGAAGAATACAATGGAATTAAAAGAATCTCTTAAAAGAATGAACAATCTCTGTACACAAAAATGATGAATCACTTGTTCCTCCACTCCATGTACTCCTCCAACGACATGTTCGTCGCGGTGAAGTTGACGCTGGTCACTGACGTACGTGGCGTCGTCGTCGACGTCGAGCAGCGCGAGGATAATGTAGGACTGGATGTCCTTCTCAGGCGAAGTGATCGCACCGTCATCACCGTCGTCGATAGACAAACCGGTCTGCGACCTCGCCCATTTGACGGCATCACCGTTGCTGTTGAGCAGCTTCAGAACCTAACATTCAGAGAGCAGTAACTTAGCAAGTGAACCTAGCTGAATACCATGGTGATTAACTCGTAGGGTCTCTCACATTTGCAATGATCGGCCGGCGTTGCGACGATAGCCGGATGCAGAGGGCGGCGGTGAGGGTCATCCTCTCGACCTCGCCGGCGACGTCGCAGCCGTCCGTCGGCAGGCTGGGGTCGACGAGGTCAGTGAGCTTTCCTCCTTGTATGACGGAATTCGCCCACATGACTAGGCTCTCCTGGTCCTTGGAGCCGCCGGAGCACACCGGCTTCCTCCCGGAGATGAGCTCGAGGAGGACGACGCCGAAGGAGTAGACGTCGATCTTGTCACTGACCTTTCCGTGCATGAAGTACTCAGGAGCCAAGTACCTGCCATGAACAAGACAGAACCAAAAATCTCTGCATCCGTCAGGTTCATATCAAAATTTTCCTCATTTGCACGCTTCAAGAAGCAGCAGTAGCAGCTACACACCCGAAAGTTCCGGCGACATCATCGCCGGTGATCATCGGAGACGCCGCCTCCGCCGCCGAAAGTGCGAGGCCGAAGTCACACAGCGGCGTCATGTATAAGAACAAGTTCAGATTTTCCGCAGTTTTTTACGTGATCTGATGACTGAAGAATTTCTTCTCTGAAGCTGAAATGGTGAAAGGTTTCACCTTTGGTTGGAAATCTTCAGAGATGAGGATGTTGGAGGACTTGACGTCCCTGTGGATCACCGGACGATCGTTGCCATCGCGGCCGTGGAGGTAAACAAGCGCACGGGCGACTCCGGCGGCCACTTTGAACCTCTCCGGCCAATCAAATAGATCTTTTCCATCCTTTTCACCTGCACAAACAACAGCATCGATCAAGATATGATCAAATGTTCAGAAAAATCGCATCCTTTTCTTCTGAATCACACATCGTGCAAGATCTCCTCAAGGCTGCCTCTCGCCATGTAGTCGTAGACCAGCACGAGCTTGCCGTTCTCGAGGCAGAATCCGGCGACATGGCGTTCTCGTGGTGGATGGATCTCCATCTCCGAGACGAGCTCTTCCATCACCTTTGCCTAAAGATTTCAGGACCTTGACTGCCAGCTCCTTTCCATCATCAGAGCAACCCTACTTTGCTTGCTCCACCATTGCCCAGCGGCGGAGCTAGGATTCGTTCAAACCTAGGGCTCAAACAAAAGACTAAAGTTACCTAAATTTGACACCCTAATGTTCTAAATCCCAAATCAGAACACCTAAGTCTTAAAGTGATCGATGAACTATGGTTGGGATTAATTTTTTTATCCGACTCGGAGCTCGTCGCTGTTCGCTGGCTAAGGGTGTCGGCTCATCTTGCCACCATCGTCGCTAGGAAGCAGTGCTGCCAACACTCGCGCCTATTGAGAGTGATATTCACAAAGCTTAGAAATGCAACTAATTCTTTTCAATGCAAAAGCTGACCTTGTGGAAGACATGATTTCTCTGTGCCATTTCATCTGCACCATAAACACCAACCAGTGTAAATTAGAACATGATTCACTAGTCATCTGTATAGTGTTTAAACTCCAAACTACACACACAGAAAAATCTATCTTTTGAATACTCTACCTAGAAACATAAGATTGATGCTCCTTTCCCCTCTTCTTCCATCATGAAAAGACAGCAAAACAATCTCATTCCCAAAATCCAGTTCAGTTAATCAGAAACTTTGGTTGTTCATAGAATTAAAACAATCGTTCTTGAAAGATTCTGTCTAGCATTCTGGTACCGATTTACTTCAGTTGAATTTTACTTTTGATTGATTTTTTCTTGGAAACAAGATGCAGGTAATTGACTACATACTTTTCGCCAATTGTTCTGTATACCTAAAGAAATATTTGCACAAAGCCACATCAAAACACATGCATATGTATATCCCAACATGCAAAAGGGAGCTTTTTCTTCGCATCTCGTTCATGTCTGGAACAAATCCACCCAAAGGAAAACTTGAGGAACACAGAGATTATCAAATCCACATAGAAACATGGACCTTAGCCATTGGCGTCTCGTGCAGTAGAAAAGGCCGCATCAGAGAATAGCACAGACGTGACCTGAAGATGGGAGGGAGCTGAGAGGGGACGGATCCAACCTGTGCCATGGGCTCGGTGGGGGCGAGGAAGGTGTCAGTGTATTGATACCAGAATTTGGACCGGCGCACCATCGACTTGATGAATCGGGTGGCGAAGCCAATGGGTCGCCGATAGAGGCTTAATGGGCGAAGACAGGCTACACGTGGCGTGGGCTGATGCTTCGTGTTGGTTATCATTTAGTTAGCCAATAAATAAGTAATTTATGATTCTGTGTTATCCACATATGGCGTGTCCACCTAGCTATAAATAGGTAAACCCAGGGTCATTGTAAAGGAGATCACACAACCATCCAATTAACCCTTCGGCGTATCGTCAACTTTAGGTACGTAGCATTAGGGCGATTCCCAGTCAGAGTCATGGCTACATCGGTTAAGTCTGATCTCTGACTTCGACGGGGATAGCCTATTTGGTAAACTGATTAATGTGCTTTCTCAGTTGAGTCCGATACTATGATTAGATTAAGTAGGTTTGCTAGTTATCGATTTGATGCATTGATTCGCTTTCTCATATTGTGTTTTATCGTTCGAATCTATGTGTTTGTCAATCACGATGGTTTAGTTTATTGTATTAGATTAGATCATATGCCAATCGCCAACGGGATGCTTTCTCGATTGGGTCCGATCTATGGCATTGACGGGAATGCATACGAGCTAGTTTGGTTCAATCTATTAGCCCGGCGTTCATCAGAGTTTTAGCCGATGATTTATCTGTTATTCTATCGATCGGATTCATCTTATTTGTAATCCTCTTGGTAATATATCTTTGCGCTGCATCGGTTTAGTTCGAACCATAGAGATTGATATCTTGGAGAACTAGCACTAGGGCCGATTGGTAGGATTTTTAGTACTTCATGTGCTTTTCACGATGCACCATGGTTTCCACGCGTGCTATCGAAGCCAATGCCGATAGGCCATCACCGATAGCATTAGAATATCTCACGTTTGTTTTCTTATCAATTACAGGGTCAAATTGACTAGTACGTCTACTGACACCTCCGATTTATTTAGAACCTGCACTGGAGCTAAGCAAATTCTCTCAGGCCTTCGAGTGTGAAGACATAGGGATACCTGTGATTTTTTCGTCAACACGCTTTCTTGGCATGCCTGGTGGGACCACTTCATAAACTTTAAGACTACTCCTCTTCATCAGCACCATGACTAGGAAAGAAGCCAAGACCGTTGACCAATGATGTCATCCCAGTCACTATGGAGGTTCTAACTAATGAACAAAGGGAACGGGTACAGCAAACCATTGCAGATTTTCAGAGACTATGCCTAGAGTCCTTCAGTATGACTCTGCGTGGGCCGATCCAAAAGACTCAACTGCTGATTCCATCTCTACAAACCGAGTCTAGCAATCAGAGCCCACGGAGATCGTTCCAGGAAACAGTTAATGAGGCAGTAAATCATGTACTCATTAATCAATCCGGTGTATTGGTTAACACTTTACACGGGTTGATTAGAAAACCGGTGGATGGATCCATCGCTCGGGAGCTGCCTCAAGGACTGGTCTATCTTCCGCAGAGATCATCGGTGCACATCACTCTGAGCTCACCTCCATTGATGACAACTCTCCTGCCAGCAGTGACTTACGGGTAGGAGCGCAACACGGTGCTGAGTTTCATACTGCTAGCTTTGATACCGATTGGTGCGCAGCCGTAAGCATACCAACCTCTGGCCAGTGCACCTCTGTTGGGGTACCATCGCATGGCCTATTATGGGCCTCAATGTTAACAGATGGGTTTTGAAGAAATAGTGCCCCAAAATAATTACCAGCATCAAAAGAGGGCATCGACACCAGTACAGCATTATTCAGCGCTAAAAGAAGATGATTTTGCCTTCAAGATCACAGAGATTGTCAGGGATCAGTTCGGGCTCAAGCCAAAAGAGCAGGGTTATATGTACAGAGTCCTGGATTGGTTCGATAGAGTGCTGCTACCAAATAGGTATAGAGTCTCGAATTTTTCGAAATTTTTTGGTTAGGACAGTACTTCGATGGTTGAGCATATCAGCCATTTCCTCACACAATGTGGAGAGGCATCGGCTAAGGAGGCGCTTAGAGTTAGATTCTTTCTGTTATCTCTGTTGGAATTGACTTTCTATTGGTTTTCTTCGCTACTATCGAATTCGATCAAGGGATGGGCTGATATGGAGAAGCAATTCCATAAGTATTTCTTTGCGGGGATTCAAGAAATGAAGCTGACAGACTTGACGGCCGTGAAGCAACGTATTGATGAATCAGTGCCAGAATATATTCAACGCTTCCGTGATGTGAGAAGCCGGTGTTATAGCCTTAGCCTGACCGATGCTTAGGTGACCGAATTAGCATTTCAAGGCTTGCTGATGCCAATTAAGGAGAGGTTCTCCTCCTAGGAGTTGATAGCCTATCGCACCTAGCACAGAGGGTATCGACACATGAAAGCCGATTTCAAGAAATGTGCAAAGAGAAGACACAAAAGCGAGTAGCTCAGGTGCAATTTTACTTATCGGATTCAGAGCAGGAGGACTTCGATGGTGATATCACTTTGGCCGAATGGACTAGACTTAAGAAGACGGTAACTTATACGTGGGTTAAGGCTACCGAGAAAGAACAAAAGTATGACTTTAATATTAACAAGGCGGATAAGATTTTTGATTTATTACTGAAAGAGAAGCAGATCCAACTCCCGCCAAATCATGTGATTCCATCAGTGGAGGAATTGAAGAAAAGAAAATATTGTAAGTGGCATAATACCGGCTCCCATAACACAAATAAATGCAAAGTCTTTCATCGGCAGATCCAATCCACTGTCGAATAGGGAAGGATAAGTTCAATGAAGCAGCAAAGCCAATGAAGATAGATGGCAATCCCTTTCTGATGAACATGGTGCATGTCGGCTCATCTAGACTACATGTTGAAGAAAGCTGAACTCTAAGACACCACATCAAAGCTCATCGGTGTCAAGAAAGAGAGCAATGTGCCACGCCATATGGGTACAATGAGAAGGCTGATCCACATTGGGAGTGCACTTTCTTTCAGTTCTGTTGGGAAAATAATTTGAGGCTCCTATCTATCAAAGATTGCCCAGAATGCACTGAAAAGAGTGGCCAAGATGGCATTGGTTCCGATGATCAGTGCCCAAGGAAGCGAATTCCTGTAAGAGATCGATTGGGGTCGTCCGAGCAAGAGCCGAAGATTGTTGATGATCGGCGCGTTTGAAATGAAGATAGATGGTAAGGAAATCGAAACCTTATGCAAAAGCCCCGATGATGCCTAGAAGGTTTAACACGGAGTCAAAAAATAAGGCTCCAACAGCAGAGGCATCAGGAACAGCTGGTGAGAGAGTATGAGAAATATCGGTAGAGTAAACGCTGGGTGAGAAAGGAATGGCGCTCAAAGAAGAAAGCCGATACAGAAGATAAGCCGATGGAGGTAAATATGGTTTTTGTGTTGCATGTAGAATACAGGGCACCCCCATCGGACAGCGAAGATGAAGAAGAATCAGCTGCACAATTAGTGCTACAGCCACAACCGGTAACCTTTGAAAGCCTGAGGAAGACGAGCATCAGCACTTGATGCCCCTATACATCAAGGGACATACGATGGCAATCCGATGTCAAAGATGTTGGTCGACGGAGGAGCCGTCGTTAATATAATGCCTTACTCCACTTTTCACAAGCTTGGTAAGGTAAATAAAAACTTGGTAAAGACCAACATGGTATTAAAAAACTTTGTGGCAACTTATCAGACGCCAAAGGCGCCTTGAACGTCGAGCTCACGATCGGAAGTAAAATATTGCTGACCATATTTTTTATGATTGACGGAAAAGGTTCATATAGCCTCCTACTGGGAAGAGACTGGATTCATGCCAACTGCTACGTTTTCTTCTACAATGCACCAGAGTTTAATGCAATGGTAGGACGATAAAAATAAAAAATGATAGATCAGTTTTGTGTCAATGGCCGATGCGACCGACTTTGAAAAGGTGGATTGCCTTTCCGGACGAGCTTGGGAAGGAGATTTTTTAAGGGTGTCGGATCTTAGCCTCCAGCCGATCAACGAGATGTTTCTGGGCTAGGATCCATGTCTAGAGAAATAGATGATAAAGAAGGGAAGCTCAAAAAAGGTTTTACATCAGTCGATGAATTAGAAGAGGTAGACATCGCACCGGGAGACAGACCGAGACCGACATATATTAGTGCTAAATTACCTTCTTCTATAAAAGAAAAATTGATTGTATTATTAAAAGAATTTCGGGACTGCTTCACGAGAGAATATCATGAAATGCCTAGACTAAGCCAATCGATTGTAGAACATCGGCTCCCAATAAAAATAGGATTTTGGCCGGTAAAACAAAGTTAGAGAAGATTCAAGCCAGAGATGTACCCCCACATAAAGGCCGAAATTACAAGACTATATGAAGCGAATTTTATAAGGCCATGTCGATACGCGGAATGGGTGTCAAATATAGTCCCCATACGAAAGAAGAATGGCCAGCTAAGGGTATGCGTAGATTTTAGGGACTTAAACAAGGCTATACCAAAAGATGAGTACCCGATGCCGTTCACAGATTTGCTGGTCGATGCGATATCAGGACATAAGATTATCAGCTTTATGGATGGAAATGCTGGGTATAATTAGGTATTCATGGTAGAACAGGACATTCCAAAGACCGCCTTCAGGTGCCCCGGTGCCATCGGCCTATTCGAATAGGTCATCATGACTTTTGTTTTAAGGAACATCAGGGCGACATATCAAAGAGCAATGAATTATATATTTTATGACCTGATCGGTTCTCTGGTGGAGATTTATACCGACGACGTTGTCGTAAAATCATAGGACGATGAAGGACATCTAGCCGATCGGAGATGGACTTTAGAAAGAGCAAAGAAATATGGCCTTCGCATAAACCCGAAAAAATGTGCCTTCGGCGTATCAGCTAGAAAATTTTTAGGGTTTATGGTTTATAAAAGAGGAATTAAAATAAGTCAGAACATTATTCAAGCCATCAAGAAGACAGCACCGCTAGGGAATAAAACAGAGTTGCAATCATTAATCGATAAGATTAATTTCGTTCGCCAGTTTATATCAAATTTATCAGGCTGATTGGAACCATTCATGCCTTTGCTAAGGTTAAAGGAAGGAAAAGAGTTTGTTTGGACTGATAAACATCAAAAAGCATTTGAAGAGATCAAGAAATACTTGAGTTCTTCTCTAGTGTTAATCCTGCTATGGCTTGGTAAGCCTTACAAGTTATAATTATCAGCCGATGATGTGAGTATCGGGTCGGTGTTAATCTAAGAATTAGAAGGAAAGGAACACGTCGTGTTTTACTTAAGCCAATAGTTATTAGACCCCAAAACAAGGTACCCCGTGGTTGAAAAGTTATGCCAATGCCTTTATTTCTCTTGCACTAAATTGAGGCACTATATATTATCGGCGCAATGCACAGTCATATGTAAGGCCAATGTCATTAAGTACATGCTATCGATTCTAATTTTAAAGGGAAGGATTGACAAATAGGTATTTGCATTGATAGAATTTGATCTACAATATGAATCGGCTAAAACGGTCAAGGGCCAAACCATCGTCGACTTCATTGTGCAACATAGAGATAGAGCAGCAGACTATGTGGAGCCAATACTATGGACACTTTTCTTTGATGGATCAGTTTGTAGGCATGGATGCAGTATCGGGCTGGTAATCATATCGCCTCAGGGGGCAAGTTTCGAGTTCGCTTACACTATTAAGCCATACCGCACCAATAATCAGGTAGAGTATGAAGCGGTCCTCAAGGGGTTGAATCTGTTAGCTGAGATAGAAGCCGATGCCATCGAAATCATGGGAGATTCTTTGTTGGTAATCAGGCAACTCTCTAGAGAGTATGACTGCAAAGATAAAAATTTGAGGACCTATTTTGAAAAATGCCAGGAGTTGTTAAAGGGATTCAAGATGGTATCATTAACACACGTATCAAAGAATCAGAACTTAGAAGGGGTATCGGCCGACAGATAAGTTGGTTGAAGTAGAAATAGCCGATATCGACGCTGAAGACTAGAGGGCCAAAATAGTAAGGTACCTACGGGATCCATCCTAGTCAGGCTCAAGAAAGCTGCATTATAAAGCACTGAGGTATGTATTACTAGATGAGGAATTGTACTATCAGACGATTAATGGGGTTTTATTAAGGTGCCTAGATCTGGAAGAAGCCAAAGTCATGATGTGCGAGGTGTATGAAGGGATTTGTGGGACCCATCAATCAGCCTACAAGATGAAGGGGTTGCTACGACGAATCGGTTATTTTTGGCCGATGATGCTCGAAGATTGCTATAAGTGTTACAAGGGATGTCAAGACTACCAGAAATTTGAAAACATACAACGAGCTCCTGTATCGGCCATGAATCCGATTATTAAGCTATGGCCATTCAGAGGTTGGGGAATAGACATGATCGGCCAAATATACCCATCGTCCAGCAAGGGACATAAGTTTATACTAGCCACAACCGATTATTTTACCAAATAGGTAGAGGCTATTCCTTTGAAGAAGGTGACGTCCCAGGAGGCGATAGAGTTCGTCAAAGAACATATTATTTGTAGGTTTGGGATTCCACAAACAATCACCACCGACCAAGGATCGGTATTTATATCAGAAGAATTCTAGCAGTTTGCAATCGGCATGGGGATCAAGCTGCTAAATTCATCACCCTACTATGCCCAAGCAAAAGGCCAAGCTGAAGCCTCAAATAAAAGTCTGATAAATTTAATCAAGCGGAAGATTGTAGAAAAGCCCCAAAAGTGGCACACAACGCTAGCCGATACACTATGGGCGTATCAAATGGCTTACCATGGATCAACTCAAGTACCACCTTATCAGTTAGTCTATGGACATAAAATTGTACTGCCATGGGAGACAAACATCGGCACTAGGCATCTTGCTCTTCAGAACGAACTGATGGTCGATGACTACTATAGGTTGATGACCGATGAGCTAGAAAACTTGGCACAAAATCGGATTCATGCACTTAGAAAAATAGAAGAAAGCAAGGCAAGGGTGGTGAGACATTATAATAAGAAAGTATCAACCAAGACGTTCGAATAAAATGATTTAGTCTAGAAACTCATGCTACCGATCGGGACTAAAGATAATCGCTTTGGTAATGGTCTCCTAATTGGGAGGGTCCCTATCAGATACGTCGAGTTATACCAGGCAAGCCTACATTTTAAAGACATTCGAAGGAGAAGAATTCATAAAGGAGCTCAACAGTAAGTACTTAAAGAAATACCACCCGAGCATCTAGATCAAGATCTAATCGGCTAGTAGGCTGATATGCGCAAAACAAAGACATTATCAGATAGCTGATACCGAGGGTATCGCCTTTAGAAACAATCAGATAGCCGATACCGAGGGTATCGCCTTTAGCCCAAAGTAAAAGCAAGGCATTGCAAGCAAAACATAATATCACCATAAACGATTATGAAAGAAAAGTTTAGGACTCACAAGAGTACGACATCAAAAGAAAATACACGACTATTCATGGGTCCCCAAGAAAAGCGATGAGCGCAGCCACAGTATGGTCACAAACACTATTGATAGTTTCTAGGTCCCGACAGTCCTCCTCGTCACTCCTAGGGATCGGTTTCATTTGTTGATATCGGCGACGCATGTCCTTGGTGTAGTTGAACATATCCTATTTTCGAGAGACGATCTTCACCGGTATATCAGCCAACCGCTTCTCATGCAAGGCGATATTAGTACAGACTTCTTCAAGCTGAGAAAGGAGTTCTTCTTCCCTAGATCACAGTTGCGTGATCTCATCATTGATCGTAGAAGGCTCGGTAATCAGGTCTTGAAGATTTACTTTCTTGGCCAAAATGACGTCCCGATCGGTTGGACCGTGCTAGCATCGTCGCCTCCACTCGGCATGATCGGCTAACTGCTGTTGAATACGCTCGTAACGCAGCCATAAAGCTTCAGAATACAAACTTAGAGACAAGTCCTCCAACAAGTCCTTGGAAAGCCGATCCTCTATATCGGCAAGCCTTGCTCTGATCGGGCTGAGTCAGTCACAAGCACACCGATCGGCTCCTAGAGATGACGTAAGACATCGACCAGGACCTCATGGACATCGTCAAGGATAGGCGCAGCTTTGACCGGAGCACCTTGACTGACCGAAGCATCGTCAACCAGTTCCCTGATGTCAAAAGGGAACATATCGGTGAACTCCTGCACATGAAAGGCATAGTAAAAATGATGATAAAACATGCAGCAGAAAGAAATGAGGGGCTAACCGATGAAAGCCTAGATGGCGCAGAGGCCTAAACAGGACCACCGGAGGAATTTCTCAGGCCACCAGAAGCGACGGTAGATCCCAGATCAACAGACGAGTCAGAGGTCACCAGCATAGGATGGGAACCGGCCATTGTACTCACCATCGGCCGATCAACCTCAACCACAACTAAATCCACGACGGCTAGACAATTGTCCACAATAACGATGACAGCCGCAGCCTGACAGATGATAAGGTCAGCAAAAAGAAGGGCAAAGATAAGATCATCGACAATAGTAAGGTCACTTACCGACGCCGATGTCACCAAGGGAGTAGCGGCCGACGTCGTGGTAGGAGATCGGATCAGCGTCGGTGGATCATGAGGAGCTAGTGTCTGTGGGCGAGGAGGCACCACCGCGACCTTCTTAGGCAGTGGAGCAGTACTCCCTAGCGCTTTGGGCTCCCCATGCTTCTTCGCACCTTTGCGAGTAGGCGGGACGCTGATAGACGGGGCAGTGTTCAAAAGAGTCATCGGGGTCTGTGCTTCACACCCTAGATTAGGCTTATCCTATGGCAAGACATAGCGGATCGGCTTCCCACTCTGGCTTCTCGTCGGCATGGCAGGGCGGGTGTCCTACAAGAAATAAGCGCGCAGTACATGAGTACTTATAGCACGAATGAAGCAAAAAGATTTAGCAAAAGATAGAGCCGATACCTCATCATCGGCCCTAGGAAGTTAGGATCAAAGCGGGAATGGATGACAGACGGAAGGAGATTGAAAAGGTGAAGCCACCATTCACCCCAAAACTGCTCAAATGAGACAGAGACATCGGTACAAGGGAAAAATCTCCCAATTCACAAAAATCAGGACCAGGAAGAAAAGTCTTAACATATCGGTGCTCTATTGACCCGATATGGCACCGAGCTCTGATCTTGCTGATGAAGAAGAGATCCATCGGCAACTGACCAAGAACAAATTAATGGGAATACACCGTTGGATGGTAAAACTCGTAAGAAGTTTCAGAAGGTTGTTGAGGAAGGCCGATAGAGAGAAGACTAGGTTGGATAGCAGCAAAGAAGTTGGTAGTAGAAATCTTATCGGGCCCAATCTCCAACGGTCAAAGATAACTCGGGTCTTTAAAATCATCGGTGTTGAAGTAGAAGAACCAGACTTGGATAGATTTTGCAATGCCAAGATAGAACAGTCTAAAGAACTCACCGGCTCCATCAACCGATAAAGGGGAGCCTTCAAACACAATTATTGCTTCCTTGAAAGAAGTTCATCGGCGAGTAGGAGGTTGTTCACCTTTATGATAGTCCCCAGGAAATCAGAGGCTGATCAGATGTGGATGGGTGACAGCCTCGTAGGTGTATGCATTCTGCCACATCTGCACGAACCACCACGGTCCCCGGATTCGATTGATGGGCTTCTCGCATAAAAGCCCCTCCACAATCCGATGCAGCATACGGAAAGTAGATTCTAGAAGAATACGGCTGACCGACAGCTTGTTGTGATCGTCCAGGCACTCGGCCAGATACTGGTATGTTGTGTTGCTCGACATATCTTTTCCAAGTACCAAATCCGCTGGCTTGAAGATGATATGAAGTCTTAATCTAAAAATCAACAACGTAGTGGGACTCAACGATTTCAAGGCTGGTCAACATTTCTACATCAAGAAGGGTAGGCCCCATTATTCTGTGACCAAAGACGAAGGCATTCAGAGCATCAGACCAGATGAGACAAGCCAATACCAGCAAAGAAAAGTCTACTTGTGGATCGGCCAGTGACAAACCAATGCAGTGACCAATTTTCATCTCATCCCAATACAAGCGGTGAATGGCCGATACCCATAAAAACCAATCCCTCTATCTGGGTATCATGCTGGGCTAGGCATCAAAGCTATGCTCCCAGTCGGCCAAATTCTGCGAAGCCACATGAAATGGAATACGATCGGTTTCGTAGTTTATTAATTCAGATGGATCGGCTTCACCACCGGGCCCTAACCAGTATGTAGAGGAAGTTGTGTCCAGCGGGATCAACAATTGGTTCCTAGTACTCTACAAGGCAAGAAAAAGAAAATGATCTATAGTGCCTAGGCAGAGTACAAAGAAACAAGAGATAAGTACCTCGGGGACACCGTCATTCAAGACTATGGCAGGAGTACGTGACGAAGAAGCCATTGATGATGGCGCCAAGCGATGTCGGATGTCTAGGCGAATCCGGGAACACGAACGGCGGTGAAACTGAGCCAGTGGTGATCGAGGCTTGAGAGGGTTCTACTAGAGGAGAGAGAAAGTTTAGAAGCTTGCAGTGGAAGGGAAAGGTTTCATGTTTTATAACAACAGAGCTGTGCCGGTTGGGTTCCTGATGCAAAAACTAAGAGACGCAACGGTTGCGAGGTTCTAGGGGAAATTCAAAACATGCTCTCCCACATCCTGAACTTGGGAGGCATACGACACACTATTACAGATGCATACCAACCAGCACACGCTTATTTATGAGAGACGGTCAAAATTTGTCAACAACGACCGACTCGGGGGGCATCGCACCTTTTCAAAGCCGATGAACCCAAAAGCCGATGAACAGAAGATTTTCCAGCCGAACGGTCAGAAGTTTAAAACCGAAAATTTTGAAACTTCTCGAATATTACAGCATAAGAAGAGAGGTGATTGACCAGTAGTGCCAATAGGCCGATCAGGGGACTCGTTCGGCCAAGCGGTTTAAGTTCTTACGCAAGGACTCATCGGTAGGAAGGAAAAGAATGATAGCCGATGAGGTAGTTTTACCAAAGACAAGTCTTCCAAAAGATATTTTATTATTTACAGGAAAAGGTATTACAAAAGGCCGACTGTAGGAATTAAAACAGTTACAATGTATTTAAGAAACGTTCTAAGTTAAGAGCTGTGTTGGTCTAGGTCCTCTTGAAGCGCACAATCATATCAGTTGCGTCTTCATCACTTCCATCAACTGGTCGGAGGGCCTGCTGCTTTCGAGAGTGCTCGTCGGTCAGGTTGATCAAATCGGCTTTCTTGAATTAGATCTTGATCGACATGTTGTCCAGAAATTTCTACCGAGTTGCCATGCAAGTCCGAAGCTGGTTCAGTCTGTCGGTCCAGAGATCTATTTGCTAGACGATGCGATCTTCCTCTACTTTGAGCCAATTCAGGTATGCCTGGTCTTGATCAGGCAGCTTAAGCAGTAATTGGAGTTGGCTCTCGGCTGCACGCATCTTAGCATCGGCTGAATCAAAATTCTGCCGATGGACCCTTTGCATCGCACGATTGGTGAGGCCGGCGTATGCAGTGAGATAAGCTGATTGGAGATCATAGGAGTAGGATCGCAGCAGGATATTGGCTAAGACCTTAGGAAGCCAATCGACCATAGTTTGGAGACAGGCTCACGCTGCCTTAATGTCTTGGAAGAAGAGGCCAATCGGGTGATGGAGATGGTTGAGTAAAGCCGATGGATCATTTGGTATGGAGTCTCACAGAGAAAAAGCTCTGTTGGATACTTGTGATTCTTGAAAAGGACAGGGGGTAAGCCGATGGATTTACAGAAAGTGATGGACAAAAAGGGTGGAGATTACCTAAGGAAATCGACGTATGGACGAGGCACTCATGGCCAGCAGAGAATCCTTGGAACTATTCTCCTCATCAGAGTAAAAGTTAAGGCGATTCAGGTCATGATCACCATCGGCACTGGCCGGTTGAGTCCCCAGAACGTGAAAGGTCCGACAAATTAAGGTTCGGTTCAGTAGGAACCTGGGATTCAAGAACAAAGACGACATGTGCAAGAATTCAAGCGAATGAAGCAAAGATTGAGCAAACAAGACTAACAAGCCGTTAGAGACATATCGAATCATGATTGCCAGACGCATTATGGTGAGGACTCAGCTTCACTTTCTTGTTCGGCGGAGAGCTTGGAGCGTTCGAGGCCATGGCAGGAGAGAAGAGAGAGAGAAGAAGCTGGTGTATGGTGAAGATAACTGAGCTTGAAGAAGAAGGCTTATCGGGTAAGATTTATATACGCTCGATGATATGGCGATTTAGTTCTTGAGAAAAGATTTCAAAACGCGATGTTTCGCATTCTGAACTCAGGGGGCATGTGTTGACACTCGAATTTGGACTGGTGCACTATCGGCTTGACGAACCAAGTGGCGAAGCCGATGGGCCACCGATAAAGGCTTAATGGACTAAGAGGGGGCTGCGCACGGCGTGGGCTGATGCTTCATGTTAGTTATCATTTAGTTGGCCAATAAATAAGTCAATTAGGATTCTGTGTTATCCACAGATGGCGTGTTCACCCGGCTATAAATATGTAAGCCCAAGATCATTGTAAAGGAGTTCACACAACCAACCAATTAACCCTTTGGCACATCGCCAACTTTAGGTAAGTAGCATTAGGGTGATTCCCCACCAGAGTCATGGCTGCATCGGTTAAGTTTGATCTCTGACTTCGATGGGGATAGCCTATTTGGTAAACTGATTAATATGTTTATGGCTTTCTTGGTTGAGTCTGATACTATGATCAGATTGAGTAGGTTTGCTAGTTATTGGTTTGATGCATTGATTCACTTTCTCATATTGTCCTTTATCGTTCGAATCTATGTGTTTGCCAATCATGATAGTTCAGTTTATTGTATTAGATTAGATCATATGACAATCATCAATGGGATGCTATCTCGGTTAGGTCTGATCCATAGCATTGACGGGGATGTATATGAGCTAGTTTGGTTCAATCTATTAGCCCGGCATTCATCGGAGTTTTAGCTGATGATTTATCTGTTATTCTGTCAATCGGATTCATCTTATTTGTAATCCTCTTGGTAACATATCTTTATGCTGCATCGATTTGGTTCAAATCGTAGAGATTGATATCTTGGAGTACTAGCACTAGGGCCGATTGGTAGGATTTTTAGTACTTCATGCGCTTTCCATGATGCATCATGGTTCCCATGCGTGCTATCGAAGTCGATGCCGATAGGCCATCACCGATAGCGTTAGAACATCTCCAGTTTGTTTCCTTGACAATTGCAGGGTTAAATTGACTGGCATGCCTACTGAAACCTCTAAGTTATTTAGGACCTACACTGGAGCTAAGCAGACTCTCCCAGGCCTTCAACTATGAAGACGTAGGGATACCTGCGATTTTTGCGTCAACACGGCAGCGTCAACAAGGATGGCCTTGTGCCATCACATAGCATTTTGCTAAGGTTTGCATTCCTTTCCTCAGGAGACAGGGGTGGTGGCTGGGCGTGTGGGCACGCTCAGTGCGGTGGCGGCAGCGACGGGGGTAGGAGACTGTGAGGCTGGGAGCATGCTTGTTGGCCTATTGAGTGTTGAAGCTAGGAGCGTTGATGGGCTTTCTCTGGTGGGCTGCGCATAGGCTGTTGAAGAGTGAGGCCCCGCCTCAGGCTAGGCTGAAAGAGTGGGGCTGGGCCACTAAAATCTGGTTATTTCTGAAAAATTACTGGGTACTATATACACTAATTTTTTTTGCGAGCGGGGTTGGGGCCCAAGTTGCCCCAGGCCCAATTCCGCCCTAGCATTGTCTGTTATTCGCTCTACGCATTGCAATTGGGTTCAATGAATCATGATCATCCAGTTCAATGCATCCGAAAGCAATTCGACGTGACGAACATTTGATATCTGAATCGAATTCACACATTGGCATAGGAGTTTATGTGAATGTTACTAGAGAGAACTTGTACGTGATTCTTGCAAGCTCACTATAGCTGAACATGGTGTGCAAAAATTGATCATTTGTCACTCTCAAGTTGTCCTTCTTGATTATGATACCACTCTTGAGATTGATATGTAGTTTCATTTATGCCAATAAATATAGATCCAGATAGCAAAAATATAAAGCCACTTTTTGAGAGTGATAGATTATCAAATGTCTCGTACTTGGATGAGTACTTCTCTCTCAGTGAGGCCAGCTGCTCTGAAATTTGCTCCTCTCCTTACTTGATCGCTGGAGATGGACTAGCCCAGATGGTGATGGGTGGTGAATCCGCCTGGTCGCTGTAATTCTTGATTGCATTTAGCGGTGATAGCGGCGGGCACCGGCTCAGGAAGCTGCATTGCCCACTAGGCCACAGACATGTCTAGCCGCTTCGGTGAGGAGGACTTCAGCTCCAGTGAGAGGGATGGCTAGCTGGCGGCCACCTCCGACGAGTCCATGTGACACATCGCCGGACGTGGCAGTGTCAATGCTACTTTTGCCGAGACGGGGGCGTTCATCAGCGTGGAGGAGTTCCAGCGAAGGTGCCGGCCATCGCCGACCACCGAGTCATCCTACGCTTTCTCACGTGACATCGTCACCACGCTGAGAAGCTTCCAGTAGATCCTCCATGGCGTCTCCACAACTGCAGCAGAATTCAAACATTTTCAGACAGATTTGAACATACACAAACAAATTCAGACAAACAGATGAAGTTGCCTAAAACAAAATTTACCAAAACTCCACAAATGACATGTTTTTATGATCAAAATTTAGAGAAAATTACTTGGGCTGATACACTGGTTGGGTTGCTGCTGTTGCTGGTGCATTCCACTTCCATCTCGCCGGTACACGACCCTGCCATTGCTGATGGTGTGAACAGAGCAACTTTGAGGAACGCTCTTCGTGCAGTACTTCGCCACCGCCGCTGAGGATGACGATGATCTGCTTGTCAGATCAAACCAAGCAACCTAAGTGTTCAAACTCATCCGAGAGATCGAAAAAACTTGCGGTGAGGTGGAGGTACCCAAAATGACGGGAGTTAGTGGTGACGCCAAGGATGAGGTGGGTGGCGCCATAGGAGCTCGCCTATCTCACCAGAGCCCTCTCAATGGATGATCCATTGTAGACTCTGAGCTCGAGGGTGATCTGAGAATGCGGCAGCGAAATCATCAGAGAGATTATCGGATCAAGATCCAGTTTGGGAGTTTGGTGACTGGGAAAAGGAGAGGATTTTTTTCCGAGAATGCGATGAGTTGGTGGAACCTGCTTGAGATCACAGAAACCATCGTATGCACGGAGCAATGCGGTGAGTGGTTCCGTTGCTTCTCCTTTATCAGCGGTGGCGGCTGTAGTGGTGGCGACATGGAGCACGACGACGTGGTCACCGGCGGAGGCAACCATGACGAGCACCCAGGTGAGCAGCCCCCTCCCCTCTGCCTTACTCTGGACGGTCACCACCACCATCCTCTAGCCCCACCCCCGCGCCTGCCCCAGTGGTGACACCGGCAGTGCCAGCATCGTCAGCGCACGCCGTGACATCGATGACCTGAGCTTCATGCCTGCCTATCGGCGATGGAACAACAACAAAGCAAAGGAGGCAGCTCCAGCAGTCACTCTCCACCCACTGCTTCTTCTACCGCTGCTCCGCTTCTTGTATCGGCCAAGGAGAGGGAGCACAGTGGTGATTACGTTTATATGTGGTTGCCGCTGCTGTTTGCATACGTAACACAGAAGGTGGCTGTGCAGGAGGGCAAAATATTTTAAAGCAGATGTCAGGCCACACCACCGCCTCTGTCTCCGTGTGCCATGAGACATGCGAGGAGGAGGAGGACTAGGTTTAATAGTGGCAGTGGCATGCAGTCAAATCAAATGATGCCCCACCGCACGTTGACTAGACCATGCCCAAGAAATAGGAAAAAAAATACCTGTAAGCACGCTGCAGGGGTGTTGCAGACAGCCACACCTATAGCCCGCCCTTGGATTGTTGCCGTGTGTCTCCGCGATGTATCATAATGTCAGCACCGCAGTGAAGGAAATGAAGAATTGGCTCAGCTCCCACAGTGCAAGGAAGGAAGCATCTGCTTGGCTCCGCGCGCACCGCCCCATTGGCTCCTTAGTGACTGCTTCATGATCGTTGCTTCGTAGTGCTCCTCCACACCTCTTTGTGAGATAGCCATGTCGCCGCTGGCCCCTTCTCTCCCATGCCACCTATGACCCGTGAGGTCATCTGCTGGCGACCTGATGGCAGTGGATACAACCATAATAGGTGCGAGGGTCTCGACCATGAGCAACTGCGGGGACTCGCTAGAGATATGCCGGGTTCTCAATGGCATGTGGTAGAAGAGCAGTAGATGGGGACGCATCAACCGTGATGCTGTTATGAACATTACTCCTTCTACTCCTACTGGAAGCATACAGGGTCATCATGGGTTGTCTCTAGAAGATTCTTTATCGATCCGGTGGCTCATGAAGCCTAATCCGCGTTGTGTTGGCCCAGAATGGGTTGTATGAGGGCTCACCTATATAAAGAGAGAATGTATGCTGTGAAAGGATAAGATGAATGTTGAACACTTTCCCCTCTAATACAACCCTTTCTTCCTTGCCAAGTTCTTCTTCCTTCTCTCCATCTCGTTCATATCTCATTCATACCTCAATCAAGCTTGAGGAAGGTGACAATCTGGTATCAAAGCTTAATCATCCTAAAGAAACACCGCTATCAAACCAGGTTGCAGACTCAAATGGAAAATAGAGAGAAACAAATTGTGGATTTCTGCAAAGCGCTAGAAGGTATCCAAAAATCCCTAACTTCATTAGTTGTCAAGCATGAAGAGACCCAATATGCGTTGCTGTAGTTGGATCACATAGTTTCCAGTTGGAGACCTACAGTTGAAGTAGCGGTTAAGGGCCTTCAGGTAGAGGTAGCTGATCTGCGTAATCAGGTTGAACAGATTGGAAAAATTAAGGCGAGATGGCTAAATCCATGCATTCAGTGCCCAGAGTCTCCACTTTGGAAGGGGGAAGCAAGCTTCCTCCACTACCGCCTACACCAACGATCTACTCGATTCTTGCGTTGTCTAGTGAGATCAGTATGGATAACCACCTGTAGGACCGAAACTAGCGACCAGAGGGGGGGGTGAATGGGCGCAAAACAGAAAACAGCGGAAAATAAAATTCTGGACAGAGGGTCCAAATCGGAAGTTCCGATTTGGGGCCGGAAGTTCCGAGCCGATCAGCGCAAACCAGAAGTTTCGGTTGGAGTCGGAAGTTTCGGAGAAATCAAAGTTCAGACAGAGTGTTCACACCGGAAGTTTCGAGACTATAAGCGCAAACCGGAAGTTCCGGTTGGAGTCGAAAGTTCCGATGTGCCGGAAGATCCGGTCTGAGCCGGAAGTTTCGATTAATTCAGAACACCAGACCGAGAGCTCAAACCGGAAGTTCCGGTGGCAAATCGGAAGTTCCGGTTTGCCTGGAACAGCACGAAAACCCTTCAACAACTCTCCAAATCAAGTTGTCCAAAAGAGGTAGATGATGACCAAAGTGTAGGTGAGTGCAACAAGCGTTCTATTGCAGAAGAACCGCACAAAAGCACTCAACCTAGCACTATCATCATCAAGAACGGAAAAAGCTTGGGCAACAAGAAAACTCTCACAAAAAGCGAATCCTCTCAAAACGATTCACAAGCACTTGATAATCACAATCTCAACAACAAGATATTCATCCAACAATCATGTGAGACAATAAAGATAAGTACTTGAATCAAAAGCGTGCACAACGTTCAACTAGTCAAATCATCGGTTTATACGGTATGCAACGTATGAGAGGAGAGGGGTATACTAATATGGCTTGCCGAAGAACTCGTTGAAGACACCACGTCGCGATTCCCACGAGCAGCACGAGCTCCTTGGCTTCCCTTGGTGTGCAGCCCCCAAAACTCGCCTAGCACCACCGCCGCCTTACAACGCCTCCACACACCTCAATCTTGGGTTTCCTCTCGAGCTGCACCTCAACGGGGTAGAGGAGGGGCAGGGGAAGGCTCGGCTTGGAGGGGGAGAGGAGGTGGTGGCTGCCCTAGGGCTAGGGTTTCAGCCCTAGGGTGGAGAGGAGAGAGAAAGGTGGAGGTGGGAGGAGGAAGAAGACAGCTCAAAACTGAAATCTGATTTGATTAATTCCCAAAAGCCTCAAAGTGATACAAGGGTTAGGTCCCCTTATATAGCCCACATGGACCAAGGGAAAAGACCCCAATACCCCTTCGGGAAGGTTCGATACAGACACAAGGCCCACAGGGCAAAAACGTAAAATTATAGACTCAGATATTTATTCGGTGCCGCTACTTTTCGTAGCCGTCAGGACACCGCTAACTTAGACAGAGAATCCACTTTTCGATAGGTTTGACGGTTTTGAGCCGAAGCCGTCAAAGCGTCCGTCGCCTCCGCACCGTGCACCCGGATTGGACCGATCCGACCCCGCGACTCTTCAGTCCGGCGGTCGGTCGTCCGTGTACCTGAGTCGCACCGGTCGACACCACGACGGATCCCATTTCTTCACTTGCCGCTTCAGCTCCGTGCACCCGGATTAGACTGGCACGCCCTCGCGACCCCTCTGTCCAACCAGCGTCCATCCGTGTACCTGAGTCGCACGCGAACTCCGTCACGGTCAAGTTTCTTCATTTCTCTTCTCTCTTCTTTCCCCGTTAACAATCACTCATCATCCCCATGGTATACACCATGGCTCCTCAATCTCCCCCTTGATGAGTGCATTGTCAACACATCCTCTTCAGCATTAGTAACCTAAAAACAACGGTGGAAACACAAAACAAAAACACAAGCATAGAGATAGAAGAAAATATCTAGAAAAATAAAAAGAAAATCCAACCAATGACCAAAAGCCAAACAAAAGCCAGAAAGAGTCATTTGGGTTGAACATAAAAGAAATCAACAAAAGATTTCACAAAAATTCAGATGAGTGCAAGTCCTAAAAAATCAACAGGAGAGAAAATTTCAAATCTGGGTAACCCGGAACTTCCGGTTGAACCGGAACTTCCGGTTGCTCCAGAAAGCCCAGAACTTCCGGTTTAACCGGAACTTCCGGTTACCATTCAGTCAAAACACTGCAGAAAATACAGCAAAGTTCGGGAGAAGATAAGAGTGTCCAATTTGAGCAAAAATTCTGACAAATTTCATCAAAAGCTCCCCCTTGGACCAATCTCTTCACAAAGACTTCAAAAAGCTCAAAAGTCTCTCCCTTACCAAAATCTCTCCCCCTTGTTGACAATTGGACTCATCAAGGACAAAATGCACTCTCTGAACTCACTCACTCCCCCTGGGAAGATGCTCCCCCTCAAAATATGCCATGAATGCAAAAAGGAGTGAAGTGAAAATCACAAGCTTCAGGTATATGTCCAC
>KE371207.1:390509-405245 GCA_000418225.1 Zizania latifolia | reverse complement strand
GCTGTCCAAGGGAGTGGTGAGGTTTTTGGGTTTAGGGACCCAGACAGGCTTTTTGGGTGGAGTTCTGGGTTTTTCATGGATTACTCCATCCACTGGCTGATGAGACTGGCTCGAGGCAGTGGCGTGCGTCTTAGGATAACGCTCCTTAGCACTGAGCTTACTCCACTCCACTGCCTTTGACAGAGCACTCTCAAAGTCAGCCTTGGTGTAGGTGTACCCAACTCCAAAGCCATCCTCACGCTTAAACTGCTGGATAATCATACCCAGCTGGGGCTCCCTGGCACTCAACCAGCTAAGGATCTGGCGAAGGTAGATGTTCTCATTTTCTACGTTTGCGCTCTCCTCTCTCAGCGCGGTCATCACCTCCCCCTGGGCTGAGCACACCCCACAGTCACTCACCTTAGCCTTGGCTTTCTCGAGCTTAAGAAGCTCAGCCTCGGCCTGGACCAGCTCGCCTCTCAGGCTCTCAGCCTCACTCTTAAGCCTGCCACACTCACCTCTCAGCTCAGCAAGGGTCTCTCTAAGGTGTGGACAGTCACTGCAAGAAGAAGCAGTGGAGGCTAAGACAGCTGCTAACTCGTCACGGGCGCTAGCAAGCTCACCCATGAACAAGTCTCTCTCTTCGACTCTCCTAACGTTCTCAGACTTAAGCTCAAGGAGGTCGCTCTGAAGGGACTCACAGGAGAGACACTCAGCAGAAGAAGGAGAAGAGGCGGATAAGCTCTCAATCTTGCTCTTGGCCTGAGCAAGCTCCGCAGATTGCACATCTACCATGTCAAGCAATTTCTTGAGCATCTTTTCCCTACGCTTCAGCTCCTTGCCATTTTTCTTCAACAGCTCACACAATTCAACTTCACGATAAGTTACCTTTTCATCCTCGGTGTGAGAGCCGGCGCTGCTGGAGTCCTCCTGATCTTCGAGAGCCATGTGGCAAAGGCTCTTCTTCGCCCTCTTGTGAGATCGCCTCGCCTTTTGCTTGTCGTCGAATGTGGCGAAGCAAAGACCTGCATGATTTTCCTGATCCTTCTTCCTTCCTTTCTTCAAATGCTCATCTTCATCGCTAGAGCTGCTCGAGGAAGAGGAACAGGACAAAGAAGAGAACATGGCAAAACGATTTTCAATTTCACCACCCCTAAATAGACTCTAAATAAGAAAAAAATTGCGTACATCCTGGCTGCAGGGCACCACCACTGCAGCCCGTCCACCAATCGACCCGTCCACCAATCGACGACGAGTGGCGAACTACAGGATCCAAACGTCAGCGCTAACGGCTCTCACTCTCACGCGTCAGTGCAGAATCGCGTCGGCTCGCATCAGGACGGCTGGGCTCGCAGCAGGTCGGCTCGCCCTGCACCCACAGGTCAGCTCTATCAACTCTCGCTCCGTCCAACCTCTCGATGGCGGCACGGCGCTCCTCTCCGCCTCTGCCACCTGACTCCTCTACGGCGCTCCTCTTCGTCACAACCAGATGCACCTCCTCCTCCGCTCTTCGCCGCCTCGGATCTGTACTCTGTGGCGCCAACGATGCAGCCGCAAGAGGGAGAGGAGGGATCCACATCAGCGACGACTGCTCCACCACACGACGAGCCTGATCCTGTTGTGACTATGACCTCGATCACGATCCGCCTCCCTTCCACATCGGGGTGGCGGGCTCGGGCGACAAGCAGCGCCTGCAGCAGCTCGCTAGGTGCTCACATCGCTGGGGTATAACGAGATGGCCTCGGCGGCGCCGCTCCTCGTGGACTCAGCAGCCATTGCGAGGTGGCCCGGGGCAATCACCGTCTTCGCGGCTCCGGACGTCTTCCGCCACGCCTCTTGCCCCATGTGCTCACGTCGCCACGTCCTACTGGAGCACATCACCCTGGGCTACTGCTCCAGCATATGAACGGCTCCTGCAGTGTCAATGGCCCCTTCGGCGACTGCTCCTCCACTGCAGGGACCACTCCCACAGTTCCGGCTGCTCACGGCTACGGTGAAGGGCAGTGATCGCGTGAGTCTTGTCTCTTTTGTTCTCCTCTTCTTCTAATTAGGATTTAGTACCTGGAGGTTTGGTCTGTCTCTAACTAGGATATTCTGTTGATGAATAATCTGCTGTGATGACATGTGCTACTGCACATACGGTTCTTTCCTTGGATCAGCTAATGCTTGAAATGAATGAGATCTTGCTAGAATTTCAGTGCAGATGCTGCTTTCATTCGAACCTTTACTCTAGAATCCTGTTTCTTATAGGGATGGATACGGATGTGAAAATATCCGAATTATCCGTATTCGTATCCGATAAATTGTAAATATAGATATCCGTATTTGTATCCGAATTAAATGTGGACGATAAACGAAAACATCCGAATTCGTTTGACAAATATGGATATGAAAACGGATATCTGAATTTCTACTGAATGTGGATATGAAAAGGGATACATCCGTATCCGTTTTAGGATTTTACACAGATCAGACTTTTAGAGACTCGGGATGACAAAGCATCACTATATTAATATGTGTGATTTATTTATTCTTTATGTAATTATGAAATACTAAAGTTAATAGGGTTTTTTAGCAGTTCAAGGCAGTAAGATATTTGCAACTCTGTTTGAGCTTGAAAATTTTTCTACACTCAATATACAACATAACTTATTCCATGTAAAATTTTTGCATTTTTCTAGGTATGTTTGCTATTTTTAATTCATTAATTGTGTTTTTAGGATTTAAATTAAAATAGGTAAAATTTGAACTGCAAGTGCCTAAAATAATGCACTAAAATTTATAGAAAAATCACATTCATGTTTTTTAGTCTATTTTTAGTTCTTACCCACTAAATTGAAAGAAATTTTGAAAAAATCTAGATTGCAACACTAGATCGGCAATGTGAATCTTAATGGTTTTTTAATTCTAAAAAACCAAATAAAGTCTGAAAAACACGAGATTTATCATGGTGTTATGATATGATATGTAGATGCTGTGATAAAAATTTAAAAATATTTTAAGAAAGTTGTCACGTAGAATGTTAAGAAACCGGAGATTCTCTAAGGAGGAATTAAGGTTTAGAGAATGGATGTGTTAGGTTTAAAAGCAAATCGATGGTTAAATCTCTGTTTGAACTTAAAACTTTTTTTATAATCAAAATACAACATACTTTATTCTATATAAAAATTTGGTATTTTTCTGGGTCAATTTACTATTTTTAATTCATTAAGTGTGTTTGTAGGATTTAAATTGAAATAGGTGAAATTTGAACTGTAAGTGCCTAAAATAATGAACCAAAATTTATAGAAAAATCATATTATTATTTTTGAGTCCATTTGTAGGCCTTACCCACTAAATTGAAAGAAAATTTGAAAAATCTAGGTTGCTACACTCAATCGGCAATGTGAAACTTAATGGTTTTTTAATTCTAAAAAAACCAAATGAAGTCTGAAAAACACGAGACTTATCATGGTGTTATGATATGATATATAGATACTGTGATAAAATAGAAAAATGTTTCAAGAAAGTTATCACATAGGATATTACGAAACCGGAGATTCTCCGAGGAGGAATTAGGGTTTAGAGAAGGAATATGTTAGATTTAAAAGCAAATCGATAGTTAAATCTTTGTTTAAACTTAAAACTTTTTTTACAATCAAAATACAACATACCTTATTCCATGTAAAAATTTGGTATTTTTCTGGATCAGTTTACTATTTTTAATTCATTAAGTGTGTTTCTAGGATTTAAATTGAAATAGGTGAAATTTAAACTGTAAGTGCCTGAAGTAATGAACCAAAATTTATAGAAAAATCATATTCATATTTTTTAGCCTATTTGTAGGTCTTACCGACAAAATTAAAAGAAATTTTAAAAAATCCAGGTTACGACACTCGATCGGCAATGTGAAGCTTAATGGTTTTTTAATTCTAAAAAAACCAAATAAAGTCTGAAAAATACAAAACTTGTCATGGTGTTATGATATGATATGTATATTCCGTGATAAAAATTTAAAAATGTTTCAAGAAAGTTGTCATGTAGAATATTAAGAAATCAAAGATTCTCCAAGGAGGAATTATGGTTTATAGAATGAATGGGTTAGGTTTGAAAGCAAATCGATGGTTAAATCTTTGTTTGAACTTAAAACTTTTTTGACAATCAAAATACATCATACCTTATTCCATGTAAAAATTTGGTATTTTTCTGGGTTAGTTTACTATTTTTTAATTCATTAAGTGTATTTCTAGGATTTAAATTGAAATCGGTGAAATTTGAACTGTAGGTGCCTAAAATAATGAACCAAAATTTATAGAAAAATCATATTCATATTTTTGAGTCCATTTGTAGGCCTTACCCACTAAATTGAATGAAATTTTGAAAAATCTAGATTGTGACGCTCGATCGGCAATGTAAGCTTAATGGTTTTTTAATTCTAAAAAAATAAATAAAGTCTGAAAAATACAAGACTTGTCATGTTGTTATGAGATGATACGTAGATGCTATGATAAAAATTTAAAAATATTTCGAGAAAGTTGTCCATAATTTATAGTCAAGAATTCTTGTATTAACTGTTAATTTGGTATATTTGGTACTTTGGACTTTTAGAAAATTTATGAAACGATGAACATTCGAATGCGGATTTATTTCAAGTTAAACTGAGTAAACATCTGAATGCGAATTCGTATTTAAATTATCCGTTTTGTATTCGTATCCAAAAATATCCGGATTCGTATTCATATTCGAAGTAAAATATGATAAATAGTGCTATCCGGATTCGTTTCCATGCGTATCCGATCCGAATCCATCCCTAGTTTCGTATCTGGTGTTCTCAGTTTTCCCTGTTGATGGGTAGTACTAGTGGTAAAATTCTGTTTTCGTTTTGATGCGGCTTGCTAAATTTTCGTCTTCCTGATGTCCTCCTATGCTAGCTTCGTTTCACGCATCATTACTACATTACTAGTTGTGAAGCTTTTGGATTGTTTCTAGCTTTTTCTGTATCCTATGCTCGGTTGGAAGAGTGATGCTCAATCTCGCAAGCCTCTGTTAAGACTAGTGATAAAAAAAATCAGCCGATCAGCCGATTAATCGACGATCGGCTCTGATGTAGTTAATTTATCAGGAAATCGGCCCATTAATTAGTGGACCGATTAATCGGCTGATCAAATTGATTAACTGGTGGTTAGCCCGATTAATCGGTGCCGACCTATTAATCAGTCCAATATAAACCAACAAAGTTAGGTTTGCTTCTTTCCTTCCCTTCAATTCCCGTGCGCAGTCGCCCCCTTTGGCCCTTTCTCCTCCTGTACAGATTTGCCAGATCCGGTGCCGCCGCTCCCCTTAGCAGATCCGGCGCTGCCGCTCCCCTCAGCAGATCCGGCGCCACCGCTCGGGATCTGCCATCGCCGCTCACTCCGCGCCAATTTCACGCCGCTGGCTGCTTTCTGGTTTCTAGTTGCTTGCTTTCTTCTCGAGGAAAAGAGAGGAATTTGAGAGAGAGAATGAAAGAGAGAGGGGAAGATGGGAGTCACGAGGTGCACTGAGAGATGTCATGAAAAGAGAACATGTGTGAGAGAGCAGCAAGTGCACAACAACTCACACATGGCATGCCGTGCAACCTTTTGCCCCGTACTAATTTCTTAATTTATAAGATTTTTAATACCAGAGTAACCATATTTAAGTAAATTTTGGACCAATAAATTCTCGACCGATTAATTCAGTTAATCTCCCGATTAACCGATTAATCTTTACTTGGTTGTTAACCGATCAGCTACTGATCACCGATTTTTCTAACACTAGTTAAGACGTGGATACAATTCTCGATCAATTGGTTAGGTTGTGTCAAATTTTGCAATGCTAAACTAAACCAACTATTTATAGGTTGAACTTATCATGATAAAATTAGTGAGTGGTTGCATAGATTTGCAGTAGGCAAATTTGCAACCTGAACATGCGTTTTGGGGTCATACAAGAAGATTAAGTGAAAATCATGCGATCTATGTGCACTGTTGCCTCTGCTGGGCTTGCATATACTCACATGAAATTTTGAAGTGAGTTGAATGATCTCGCTGCATTCCCTTTGTTTTATTTACGTTGAACTTACTGTTATGTCATGAGCCTATGATGGATCACTTCTTACAACATAAATGAAGTGTGGGTTTTGTTTCTTAACTTTTGATGTTATGGGTTGGGTTAACATAGTGCAGTATTTAAGATCATAGTTATGCATAGATCATTTTGAATTTTTTTCCACTTCCTCTCTTACCAGAAAGGGCAAGCAGGGATAAAAATGGAGCAGAAAGTTTCCGTCTATTCCAGAAAAAACGGAAACAGACAGGGTTATACGAAAACGGAAACGGAATACTCTAGAACGGAAACAGAAATTGTTTTTTTTATCCAGAAATGGAAGCAAAAATGAAACAATGATTTCCGACTGAAATAGATATGGAAATAGAATATTTCGCATAACAAAAACGAAAAGTTTCCGTTTTCACTATTTTTTACTGCACTATATAAAATATTAGGTTTTACTTTTTCACAATACGTAAAACTTTGAATAATCTTATATTCATAGAATATTAAACAATATAATTTAAATTAATATATAATTATTTGTTAAAAATAAATAATATATATTCATTAGAACTGAAACTTTCTATAAAAACATGTTTTTTACTTTATTATATATATATTTATCATTTATTAATATGTGTACAAATCAAATCTATTTATTAGTTTATCATACTTTTTTTACATATGAAGGGTTTTTTATTCTGATAAATCACTATACCATGACATCGTTTTAGCGTCAGACGTATGTCACAAAAAATTGGCATTTAATATTACTAAATCTGTCGGTAATACGTTGTGATAGACCGTCTATCAGTAATAGGCACAAATAGCGATCAATTATCTGTCGATAAAACTCTTAACCTATAGGGCCAGATCATCTGTCGGTAAATGTGTCAATTAACCTCAGTTTATCTGTCGCTAAAAATATTTTTTGCTTCCGCGTGAAAAAAATTGGCTACACTACCACAGAAACGGTCTTTAGTGATGGAGTTTTACTAACGGATCAATGACACACGTCAGTAATACACTTATAGTGACAGACTATTTTACATACGTCAGTAATGCTGTATTATTAGTGACGGATCAGAGTCTGACCCGTTACTAAAGATGTGACACCCTCATTAGTGATGGGTCACGGTACGACCCGTTACTAAAGGTTACCCCTATAGTGATGGGTTATGTTGCCACCCGTCACTAAAGAGGGGCACCCCTATTAGTGACGGGTCACAGTACCACCCATCACTATAGGGTATGACCTTTATTGACGCGTGTTATTTTATCTATGTCACTAAAGTGCCCGTAACCCTAAGGCCACCGTTAGTGAGGTCTTTTTAGGGATAACTGTTACTGATGACAAATATTTAAGGACCTCAGATTTACCGAGCTCCGCACTTATTGCTCCCACCTACCGCCGACTTCACCCTTGTCCCATAACTGCCGATCGACCGCTGTTAAGTTCCCAGCCATCGGCTGGCCGACCACTGCAGCATGCACACGCCTAGGATGGCGACCCGCACTGTTACATGCTCCGGTGCACCGCCCCGCACCGCCGCTAGCACCAACGTCTGACCGAAGGTATATTTTTTCTTCAATATTAATACACCATCGTATTTTTGTAATATATATATATATATATGTTGAACAAAGTGAAATAATTAGTGAATTAACAACTAATGGATCTTTGCTAGTTATGAATTAATTTTGTTACAAATTTTTATATGAGTAATTATTAGAGTCACGCAACCGATTACGTCATCTCCCGTTCGGGAGTATTGGATTATAAATATGACTGGACAACTGGTCATATTTATAGGAAGATGCTCCCGAATAATTCACGTACTTTGGACAGTCCAGGGATGTGTAGCCCGCGTAGCTGGACCACGTGGTCCTATATGGTTTTAGAGAGAGTTTTGGTGGTTTCTCCCTGTTGTTATCTAGATACACAACCCTCTCGACCCCAAGTCGAGACGTGTATTTGGAAAACAGTGGGGAGATGCTGTCAAAATTCTCTCTGGAACCGTATGGGACCATGGGGTCCAGCTACGTGGGGCGCACATCCTTGGATAGGATTTAGGACCTATCCCTGCTTATTAGTGCCCAAAGCATGCTTTAATTGCCGCAAGTCATAAATTTGGATATATATGGTGGTTGTTTTTTTGATAATTTTGTAGATGCCAACAACAAGGAGCTGGATGTATCTTGATTGCTGTACTTGCAATGAATACTTTTGTGGGGTGAAGTCTTTTATGAGTACTACTA
This sequence comes from Zizania latifolia, assembly GCA_000418225.1. Taxonomy (NCBI): domain Eukaryota; kingdom Viridiplantae; phylum Streptophyta; class Magnoliopsida; order Poales; family Poaceae; genus Zizania; species Zizania latifolia. The sequence continues at coordinate 396,956 of KE371207.1, read as the reverse complement.
TAGTAGATATGGAAGCTAATGGAAAGACTGCAATGTGGTGTCCATGCTATAACTGTAAGAACGAGAAAAAGTTTTTAAATTCAGAATATGTCTACGACTATTTGCTAAGAAGTGGATTCAAGAAGGGATATCATATATAGAACAAGCATGGCAAAGAAGGAAAAAACGACGGCGAAGTAGATCAGATTGCTAGTAAAGATGAAGGTAGGGTCAGTGATATGGATTACATGAGCGACAATGACATTTTAGGAATTAATAAAGATAAGTATACTGATATAGTGGACAATGTTGATCAGATGGTGCGTGATGTGGAGGAACAAGTTGCATATTCTAAAGGAGAGTTTGCCCAATTCTAAAAACTTTTTCGAGACTCAAAAATACCGATCTATCCTGTCTGTAAAGTGAAGCCCACGGTCTTATACACTGTCCTGACATTGCTACAAATAAAGGCAACATACAGATGGTCCGATGTGAGTTTTAAAGCATTACTAAATTTGCTGAGGGACTTAGTACTAGAAGATAATAAGGTGCCTACCACCGTATACGGTGCTAAGAAGATCGTATGTACTATAGGGTTGGACATAGAGAAAATACATGCATGTAGGAATGATTGTGTTCTGTTTTATGGAGAGTATGCAGACCTTGACAGATGTACAACATATGGGACACATCGATTCAAAAATAGAAAAGATGATGATGAACTAGACGATGGGTACAAGAGAAGAAAAGTTCCAAGGAAGGTGATATGGTATTTTCCTGTAATCCCCTATCTAAAGCGGATGCTTGTAAATGCCAATGAGTCTAAACGACTGAGGTGGCACAAAGAGGGTCATAACAATGACTCGATGATATGACACCCAGCAGATTCTGCACAGTGGAGAATAATTAACGCCGTATTTTGATGGTTTGCTAACGATTGCAGGAATATTAGATTTGTCATGAGTACGGATGGCATGAACCCCTTTGGTAACATGAGCAGTGCGCACAGCACGTGGTCAGTGTTACTGTCTATATACAACCTTCCACCTTAGCTTTGTAAGAAGCATAAATATATCATGTTGTCGATCTTGATCTCTGGTCCTTAATAACCTGGCAACGACATCGACGTGTATCCCAGACCCTTTGTGGATGATCTAAAAACTCTATGGCACGTAGGTGTTGAGGTTTAGGACGAGTACATCTGTGAATACTTTCAACTACATTCCATATTGTTTATCACAATAAATGACCTGTTGGCTCATCATAACTTGTCTGGAAAAAGCAAAAGGAAAGGTGAATCTTGCCCACAGTGCTTGGAGAAAACATTGAGCACATGGTTGAACCATTCTAAGAAAACGGTATATATGCGCCATCGACGTTTTCTTCCAATGAAAAACACATACAGAAGAATGAAACTATAGTTTGATAGCACTGCAGAGAAAGGAGGACCTTTTAGGCATTTCAGAGGTATAGAGGTATATGACTAGGTAAAGGGCATAAATGTTGTACTCGGCAAGCGAAAACGTCCATCCAACAGTTCTGATGGAATGTGGAACAAGAAGTCAATTTTGTGGGAGCTTGAATATTCGAAATACCTGGATGTTTTCCATTCCATCGATACAATGCGTGTCAAGAAAAACATGTGACAGTCTCCTCGGAACAATGCTAAATATACCAGGCAAAACAAAAGATCATGAGAATGCTAGAGCGAATCTTGAGGAAATGGGTTTACGACTGGAGCTACATTCATAGCAGACAGATAGAGGAAAGTTCCTGCCTCCATCTTGCATCACCCTTTCTAGGAAGGAGAGGAAGGAGTTTTGTGAATTCTTGTATAGCATTAAAGTTCTATCAGGTTACTTGTCGAATATCAGCAAACTTGTCAACCTGAAGGAGCTTAAGATGGTTGGTGGAAGAAGACTCATGATTATCATGTGATGCTGACTCAGATAACTGCTATCGGAATAAGAAATATGTTACCAGTAGGGGTAAGAGAGGCTATAATGAGTCTGTGTTTTTTATTTAATGTAATTGGACAAAAAGTACTTGACCCAACAGCGCTAGAAGAACTAGAGAAAAAATAATTATTGACTCTCTCTCTTCTTGAGATGTACTATCCTCCATCATTCTTTGATATTATGGTACATCTCACCTAACATCTCGTCAAAGAAATTTTCTTTTTTGGGCCTGTTTTCTTGCATCAGATGTACCCGTATGAGAGATACATGGGTGTTCTAAAGAAGTATGTTAGGAACTGTTCTTCACCCGAGGGTTGCATTGCATAGGGTTACTCTAGTGAGGAGGTAGTAGAGTGGTGTGTTGAGTACACAGACCTAGATAACCCAATTGGTATGCCTCACTCTTGCCATGAGGGTAGACTAACAGGTCAAGGAATCCTGGGTAAGCAAACCCTCACTCCTCCTCCAAAGGCATATGACCAAGCTCATTTTCTCGTGTTACAATAATCGAGCTAAGTGTCACCATACATCGTTGAGCACAATCACATACTTTCTGCAGAGAACCCATCCCATACCAAAGCTTGGATCGCAAAACAACACATGAAAAGGTTCAATAGCTGGTTTCAAGATCAGATCGCACGATCAAAAATCCCAGTGAGTGAATCGATCAGGCAGCTAGCAGTAGGCCCTATATACACTGTTACAACATATCAAGGTTACCATATAAATGGTTATACATTCTACACAGTTTATCAAGATAGCAAGAGCATAAACCAGAACAGTGGTGTTCGTATAGATGCCTACGACAACACTAATGTAAAGAGCACATATTACGGTCAGATGAGGAGATTTGGGAACTTGACTACCTAGAGTTTAAGGTACCTCTGTTTCGATGTCGCTGAGTCAATGGAACAAAAGGCATTACAGTCAACAAGTACGTATTCACTAGTGTCAATTTAACTTAGGTTAGCTATAAAGAAGAACCTTTCGTGCTCGCTAAATAAGTTGCTCAAGTATTTTATGTGCCTGATACGACAAAATAAGAAGCTTCATGTTGTCCTAGCTGGAAAAAGATGGATTGTGGGTGTTAAAAATGTTATTGATGAGGACGAGTACAATCAGTTTGATGAGATACCTCCTTTCACCACCACAATTATGCCACAGGTTAAACTAGATGAGAAGACTCTGTACCTACGCTCTGGCCATTCTGAAGGGTTGTATGTTAAGAAAGTAAGAAAACAGAAGGTGTAAAGGTTAAATTGTATATGTACAAGTGTTGTGTCGCGATGGTCAATCTTCATTGTAATTTCATGAACATTTGTCTTTTAAATGTAAGATGTACTTATACTAATTTATGTAATATATGTGGAATGGAAGTTCAAATACTGAGATGTTGGTGATTTGTATAAGTCATACTGATTTATGTAATATATGTGCAATAGAATTTTGTGGCAAGTCATATCTGTGACAATAAGTTAAAATCTAAACAAGTGTTTTGCCAAATTATTAGTGACGGGCGACACACAATGCCCATCACTGTTGCTAAGTCATTAGTGACACTAATGACTTAGCAACAGTGATGGGCATTGTGTGTCGCCCGTCACTAATAATTTGTCAAAACATATAACTGTAGGCAGTTAGTGGAGATAAGTAGATGGCACATTAATTACCATTAGTGTATCCCCTTTAAATACCCTGGCTGCCTACATACTTTAGAACACCAAAATCTTTTGTCCTACTTCTCTTCTTTCTTGGCCATGGAGGCTTGTGGTGGATGTTGCCTAGCTCGACGCATCCATCGGCGTGTGGACGTGTCGGACCAGGCTTCATCCCACACAAGCTGATTCATGGCATCATTGAACAATTGGCACAACACTTGTGCGGTCATTTTTATAGGTGACGGCACAAGTGTTGTGCTAGGTGCCTACTGATCATCAGTGACAGGTGATAACTACCGCCCGTCACTGATGATAAGTCATGAGTAACGGATGGTAACTATCATCCGTCACCGAGGAAAGTCATTAGTGATAGGCGGTAACTACCACAAGTCACTGATGACTCTCGCTTATAAATAGGTGGGCCCCAAAGTGAACCGCACATTTTCATTTCACGTACAACCCTAACCATAGCCTCTCATCACCGTCGCCTTCATCGTGCTCCTCACCGGCCCCACCGTTCTATCCTGTGCTCCATTCTGTCTCGGCCGTCCATTCCATCCCACGTGGCCTCCGTTCTGCCGTCCGTTTCGTCCCGTGCTCCATTTCATCCCGGCCCCTTCGTTCCACCGTCCGTTCCATCATGCGTGGTCGACCCTACTCACCGCTGCCTCGGGTTTCATCCTCCTCCTAAGGTCCTCCTCCTCCTCCGACATGGCTAGGGTTTGTGAGTTTGTGAATATGTGGATAAATTGTGAATATGTTGCTTTATGCATAATTTATGATAATGTTGCTTTGTGGATAATTTGTGAATATGTTGCTTTGTGGATAATTTGTAAAATATTTTCTCAATGAATTTGATGCTATTAATATGAGGATGTGTGTGATAATTACGTTTATTTTTTTGTTTTCACAAGTTTGTTCATGCAATGATCTCTCATTATGTGCTCATATTATTGTTCCTATATTTTGTTCATGCAATGTTCTTTCATTATGTACCTTTCATTACGTGCTAACTATTATTGCTTAGTACTATTGCTTAATGAATTAGTTGTCACACACAGCTGTGAATTAAATTATAGCCTAGTGGCGAGGAGGCCATTAACTTAGCAGCCTGACATCTGAGAGCAATCATATTCAATGTAAAGTAGGTTATGTCTATGTTGTCACAGAGAAATTGTTTCAGTTTATAAAATCATGTTCAATGTTACATTTCTATGGTTATTAAATTTCATGTTGTATGTATCTCTATTATAACATTGTACTCATTACATTCTTTTTATTTCACTTTTTGAATTAATGTTCTATGTTACATTCATATTTCATTGTATTCAGAGCTAGTATTTATATTATTTTATTTGTTTTTTCAAGAGTCTCTTGCTTCTTACCTTATTCTAAACAAATTTTAAAAATGAGTTAGAGTCACGCAACCGATTACATCATCTCTCGTTTGGGAGTGTTGGATTATAAATATGACTAGACAACTGGTCATATTTATAGGAAGATGCTCTCGAATTGTCCACACACTTTGGATAGTCCGGGGATGTGCGGCCCGCGTAGCTAGACCATGTGGTCCTGTAAGGTTTCAGAGATAGTTTTGGTGGTGTCTTCCTGTTGTTCTCTAGATACACAACCCTCTCGACCCCAAGTCGAGACGTGTATTTAGAGAACAGCGGGAAGATACTACCGAAATTCTCTCTAGACCGTACGGGACCACGGGGTCTAGCTATGCAGGCCGCACATCCCCATATGGGATTTTGGACCTATCCTTACCTATTAGTGCCCAAAGTCTAGCGTCGTTCGATCGTACATATTTTATAATGAAACATTAAGGTCTCCCTTCTCTTAATGTTTAGATGTTTATCCATTCCTCTGTCGGATCTTCTAGCTCCATCGATAAGGACGAGCTAGTAATCAAGAAGCCAAGGACGCAAGCAAAGTGGCAGACGGACAAGCTAACCGCCAAGGCGGTCAACAGTGATGACCTGCCAACATATAAAGCAGCCTTGCAATGGCTGAGGAAGTTTGCAGGACTTATTGCATGAGAGAGGGTCCCGTTGATCCTGAGGAAGTTCGACAATCTCAGTCGAGAGCAGAAGACTGCACTCTTCAATAATAGGATCAATAATTTCCTTGAGTTTCTCGAGAATACAAAGGCGATAGCTTTAAGGACTGCGATGAAGATGATATTCAAGCTATGGAGGTCTCATAAAAACAACCTTGTCTCAAACTTTGTCGCAAAACACCTCGAGCCCTTCACAAAGTACCCATACCTGAAAAAAGAGGATTAGGACCAATTTATCAAGATGAAGAGCTCAGTTGAGTTCAAGACAGAAAGCTCTGCCAAGAAAGAGCTCCAGGCTAAGAATAAGCTACCCTATAACCTTGGCACAGCTGGTTATGTGGGGATAAAAGATAAGTGGTTGGCCGATGAGGAGTCATGGTATACACCATGAGGATGATGAGTGCTTGTCAACTGGGAAGATGAAGTGTTGAGAAGGTTGAAGTGAAGAGGAGAGTGATGCTCGACCGTGACGGAGCTTGCACGCTACTCAGGTACACGGACGAACGCCGGTCGGACAGATGGGTCGCGAAGGCGTGCCGGTCCAATCCGGATGCGTGAAGCTGAAGCGGCGAGAAGGAGGTGTGATCCGGTGCAGTGCCGACCAGTGCGACCCAGGTACACGGGCGACCGACCGCCGGGCTGAAGAGCCGCGGGGTCAGATCGGGCCCAATCCGGTGCATGGTGCGGGGGCACAGGACGCTTTGACAGCTTCGGCTTAAAACCGTCAAAATCAACGGAAAGTGTACATCCCCGTTAAAATGTAGCGGTGTCGTGACGGCTACGTTTAATC
>KE371207.1:364043-379836 GCA_000418225.1 Zizania latifolia | reverse complement strand
GGCCTTGCTCTACGGCCGATTGGATTTGCTGTCTGAATACCTTGCATTCGTTAGTATGATGTGACGGAGAGTTATGCCACTTACAATATTTTCTTTTCTTCAGATCATCGGTCGGCGGGATCACGTGATTAGGTGGCAGCTGGATCTGCTTCTCTTTTAGCAGCAAGTCAAAAATCCTGTCGGCCTTGTTAACATCAAAATCATACTTTTCTTCTTTACCCGATGCCTTTACCCAAGGACAAGCAACGGGTTTTTTGTTTCTGGACCATTCAGCAAGTCCAACTTCGGCATCGGATTCAGCATCTTCCTCAGAATCTGATGAGTATGCTTGAGTATAGGCAACTTTCTTCTGGAACTTTTCTTTTCGAGCTTCTTGGAACCGGCTTTCATGAGCCGATACCCGCTGCACTAAGTGCGACAAACTTTCGAACTCCTGAGACGAAAATCTTTCCTTGATTGGGTTTAGCAATCCTTGAAACGCCAATTCTGCTAATTGGGTATCGCTGAGGCTGAGACTATAGCATCTGCTGCGCACGTCTCGGAATCTCTGAACATAATGCGGTACTAATTCATCCATCCTCTGCCGAACCGTCGTGAGATCCGTCAGTTTCATCTCATGCATGCCAGCGAAGAAATACTTGTGGAACTGCTTCACTAAATCCGCCCATCCTCTGATAGAGTTCGGTGGGAGTGAGGAAAACCACGCAAAGGCCGATCCCTAGATGACGTGTCAACCCGGCTATAAATATATAAGCCTAGGGTCATTGTAAACAGAAACAACTCAGTCATTCAAACCCTTCAGTGCATCGCCAACTATTAGGTACGTATCATTAGGGCGATTCTCCATCGGAGTTATGGCTTCATCGGTTGGTCTAATCTCTAACTTCGACAGAGATAGCCTATTGGTAAATTGATTCATATATTTATGGCTTTCTCGGTTGAGTCCGATACTGTGATCAGATGAAGTAGGTTATCTAGTTATCGGTTAAATACATTGATTATTATTCTTTTATCGTGCTTTATAGATTGGATCTCTATATTTGCCAATCACAGCGCTTTAGCTTATCGAATTAGATTAGATCGTATGTCAATCGGCAATGGCACGCTGTCTCAGTTAGGTCTGATCCTTGGCGTTGGTGGGGTCACATACGAGACGATTTGGCTCGATGTGTTAAAACGACGTTGGTCGGAGTTTTAGTCGACGGATTATCAATCACTCTGTTAATCAGATTTATCATGACCTTTACGCTCTTAATAACATATCTTTACACTGCATTGGTTTAGTTCGAACCGTAGGGATTGGTATTGTGGAGTTATATTGCTGGAGCCAATTGGTAGGGTTTATTATTTTACATGAATTTATCCTAATGCATCATAATTCTCGTATGTGCTATTATTGCCAATGCCGATGGGCTATCGCCTATAGCGTTAGAATATCTCACATCAATTGTAAGGTAAAATTGACTGGCACGCCTACTGACATATCCGAGTTATTTAGGACCTGCACTGGAGCTAAGCAGACACTTCCAAGCCTTCGAGTGTGAAGATGTAGGAATACCTATGATTTTTGCGTCAACAGATCTATATGCAAATATCACGAGAATCTTAGCTCTACAAGGTATCATCTTTCTAGATCAATCTACATTGGATAGCCATGCTTGTGTTAGAAAGAGCAGCTGTGCTTCAAGATAGGTCGAGCAGCAATGACCAAAAGTGCCCTAACAATCTTGCAGCGGTATGGAAGACACGATTGACCGGCTAACTGAACTAACCCCGTGCAAGCTTATCTTAAAGCCTGTGGTGTATTAGATTGAAGTGCCAAGGGGTGTGGTCTATTCATATCAGCATGAGCTACACACTGTGCCAATAAGGGAGGGATATGCAGTGGTATCTATCGATTTTGTGCACCCCAACATGGAAGACATCGCATTGCCTATTCCTTCGAATGATGAAATCATCACTCTACGCGATGCACTTCTAACAAGGGTATAATGGAACTGGCTAGATATTTTTGTCGATACCGAGACTTCTGTAAGCCAGGCTCGTGCTCAACCTCTAGCTTCTCAACCTCCTACTGCTTAACCTCTTGCTGCACCTGCTGCTCAACCTCCTGCACCTGTCGAGCAAGGTAAAAGTGCCATCGCTGTGCCACCAGCCAAGAAGCCAACAGTCACAAAGACCAAAACAAAGAAGACCGCCAGTAGAAAGTCTAAAAACATTGCGAAGCCTAATGTGGTGCCAACCTGGACTCAGGTACACCCAAAGTACCAAGCTGGCAAGGCTCTGCTTCCTCAAGATCAGCTAAGGAAGGTTGGGCAAGCCATAATAGACCTGCATTAGTTCTACCTGACTGGCTGCAACAACAATAAATGTTTAGTTACTGTAGTGCATAAGCAACAGAATTTCTGGACCACCAACAGCTATTTTTTACTTTGCTTCGAGGATCTACATGATCTTATCAATACGGACGCTCTCGACATTAGCTTACTATGATGCTGGACATTGTAAGTCACTTAACCTAGTCTTTCTATTAAAGTCGACACGTAATTATGTGGAATTAATTACTCTTTTATATCTGTAGGCTAATATGGCAAGAATGCAAGAAACGACCATTCAAATTTCTTGACCCACAACTATTAGCAATGGCAACCATCGAGAATGATAGGGATTCATGTGTCGACTACCTATGTAAGTTACTCTCCCATTGCACCGTAAGATAATAATTTTTAATGGGCGTACACCATTTGAATGGATATTATGTCCTATAACTCTTTGCCCCCAAGTGAAACATTATATGGTACATTGACTTGGCAAGTCCGTTGGGACTGAATGGCAACCACACCGATAGGGACTACTCGGTAATCAGAAGTATAATCGATGAGTAAGGTTTTCTTCACTTTATTACTATAAGTTCAACCTTTAACCTGTTCTCGCTTAACTCAATTTTGTTGTACCTTGTTACAGAGCTTTCGGTGTCGGTCTCAGGACATCAAAGGTAATGGAATGCTGATAGTTGGTGCATAAAACTACAGTATCGGTAAGTCTCTAAATGTTTGTCTTTTCAAAATTAAATGTGTCATCCAAACTAATCGTGTATTTCCATAACAGTGCTACACTCAACCTCCTGGAAACCAATGCGGGCTTTATGTCGCACACATATGATGTTGGCCCTAAACATAGCGGATCTTAGATCCCTCGACGTAAGATATTATCATGTACTTCGTTGTTGTGTTGAATTTACGTTTTACTTATTAAACATCGACTAACATAAAAAACTCAATTTATAGGAATTCAACATACCTGAAGGTAATCTCAATGAGAAAGACTTGCAGTCCATCTATTCATGGCTAGCGTTATTCCTTGTGGACCATGTCATCAAACCGAGAGGCACTTTCAATTATAAAACTTAGAATTAATGTTTGTTGGATGTGAACTTATGATGTAATATGACTTGTAACATTTGATAAAATCTGTGATGTTTGTAATACAATTTGTGATTTATGCTTTGTTTATGCAATACAATTTGTGATGATGGCATTCTGTGATGAATTCTGTGTTATTTGCAATGTACAATGTTGACTGCCAAATCCTGTCTTTGATTCAGGATGCAGCCTAAAAAAATTATTTTTTATAATATGACCATAATATTAGTGACGGGTCTAAATAAATACCCATCACTAAAGGTTCCCTATAGTGACAAGTGCCCGTTATGCCACATCACTAAAGGGTCCATCCATGTCCACGTCACGTCTAGCATGACCATTTTTAGTGATGGGTAGACATTGAGACCCGTCACTAATGGTATCCTATAGTGACAGGTAGAAAGTGTCACCCGTCCCTATAGTGTGCCCTTTAGTGACGGGTCATAATATTCACCCGTCACTAAAAAAGGTCATGTCAGACGTGACGTGGACCTAGAGAGACCCTTTAGTGATGGGTGTTTAACTATCACTGATGATAGGGACTTTACTGACACGATAAGAGTAATGGGGGACATGCCCATCATTAATATACGTTAGTACCTGTCACTAAAGTACTTTTCTGTGGTAGTGCTAAGCGCGTATGAGGAAAATTGAGACACGCACGTTGTTCTGTCCCTGCAAAAACCCTACACCCTACACCCAATATTTTCTCCAGCCGCCATCCACATCCACTCTCACTCTAGCCTCTCCACCCACCCACATCCTACGCCTCGGGCCCCCAAGCCGCCGGCTCCCCCGCCAGCCGCCGCTAGCTCCCCAAACCACGGGCTCCCCCGTCGGCTCCCAAGGTTGATTGCTCATGTGTTGAGAATCAACAAGTAAAATATTGATCATGAAGATTGGTAATATTTTAAAGTCATATTCAAGCAGAAGTTTTGATCAAAGGTCTTTCAGTCAATCTTTCTTGAATATAGAAGCTTGTTAAGTATATATTGATGTATATGATAATTGCAAGCTAAAATTGTTGATTGACAAGAAGCTAAGAATCATGGAGAACAAAGTGATTTATACCTTTGATTATATGTTGAGAATCAAGTGAAATATTAATCATGAAGAACAATGTGATTTATACCATTGATTATATGTTGATAATCAAGTGGAATATTAATGATGAAGATGGTTCATACAAGCTTGTTATATTTATATTGATAGACATAGAATGATGGTTGATAAGAACTTGAGTATCATGAAACGTAAAGTGATTTATATCATTGATTAATAAGAATCAAGTGAACATATTGAAGATGTAGGATAAGAAGTGGTTTTCTATGGCAAGATGGTGAAGGGCAAGCAATATGGGTAAAGGGCAAGTAGAGGCTTGGCGCCGAAGGACCAATGTGATGGTGAAGAGTGAGTATAAGCTTTGCGCCGATGAACCATATAAGTCCACAAGAAACTATGGGTGATCCGCATCACTTATTTAAAGAATACAAGAAGTGATAAAGAGAAGAGCAAGTTTGGACTTCATGTATTGAAGGATGTCGAGTGGCTTGAATATATAGAAGCATCCACACTTCATATGTTTACCTACACCAAGCCAAAATTCAAAGTGAACATTGCTCAAGGCAAAGGTATAAATGTTTTGAGACTAACATGTTCAACTAGTTTTATGTAGGTGAATAGTCCCAATAATGAAATGGTTTCAACTTTGTCGTCCCTCAAAAGCGAAGAAACAAGATGGTGTGAGGGTGTTCCTATTGTTCTAAATATTTTATACTTGCATTTGAGTATAGGAATGACGTACTATTAAGAGGGATACAAAGTTGATATGTTTGTATATGTCTTAGTGCTCAAAGTGTTTATCCCATTGCTATCTTGAGAGAAAACCAAAGCCATAACCTTTTCTTCTTAGGGTTTTAAGTCTTGTTATTTGTTGGGTTGGATAGCCCTTTGAATAAGCTTTCCAAAATGTTCAAGATCATCAAAATCAGACTTCGGAGTCAATAGTTATGACCTGTTTTCTGGAGTGCTGCTAGGAATTTCGGAAGTTCTGAACCTAACCGGAACTTCTGGGATCTCTAGGTCCAAAACTTTCGGTTAATCCCAGAACTTTCAGTTAAGCCTGGAACTTCTGGGATCTCCAGGTCCAGAACTTCTGGTTAAGCCCGAAACTTCCGAAATGAACGTTCTGTTTTAGGCTCGGAACTTCCGGTTAAGCCCAGAACTTTCGAAATGAACGTTCTGTTTCAGGGCCAGAACTTTCGGTTAGATCCGGAAGTTCCGGTTGTACTGTAACTTTTGCCCCCAACGGCTAGCCCGAGGGTGAGGGCTATATAACCCCCTCTTCCTCTCTTTTGAGAGAGAGCTCAACACCCCATTTCCCCTAAGATTCAAAAGCTTCTAGAGTTCATCCCACTCCAAATTTGGTTGGATCTAGTAAAGATTAGTGAGTTGGGTGGAGAGATTTGTAGGGAAGAGTTCGTGAGATTCATTCCAATCTTTGAGCACTGAGTTCATAGCAAGCAAATCAAATTTATTTTTGTCACTCTTGGAGATTTAGATCTCCTAGACGGCAAGGCGTCGCCCATGAGTAACCAAGGATTGTGGTGTGCCCGGGAATATTTGTGAAGGTTCTACCTCACCTCCGAAAGGAAAGAGGTAACTCTAGTGAAACCCAAGCTAGACCCCGGCGGTTGCTTGGTGAGGAAAAGGGTTGGAAGAGACGCGGTCTTTTGGGGCCCCTCAATGGAGACGTAGGATCGGTGGATCTGAACTTCGAAAAACAAATCAAGTGTCTTATTTTTTCATTTGCTTGTTCTTCGTGTTTATGAGCTAGCTTATCACATTCATATGTATTTTAGCCCGATTTATGTGCTCGTTCTTGTTTGATTGTATTTGATGAATGTGATAGCTTTATAATACCTATTAGAACTTACAAGAACAATTGGTTTGAACTAGAACTCATTAGGAGCTCCTAAATTTAAAGTTTATTAGTTAATTACGTTTATTACTTGTTTTAGCCTGATCTCTAAATCTACCTCATGGATCTAGTTTTCCTTGCATAGATATATTCCAAACAACTTGTGCTAACTTTCTATTCTTATAGAATTGCTATAAAAATTCTTGAAGGATCAACTTTGTGCATTTCTTGTGATTCCAGTAATATCCGGTTGGAACCGGAAGTTCTGGACCCCGGAACTTCTAACTCAACCTGAAACATCCGGACCCCGGATGATCCGGAATAACCGGACATTATGAGAGCTTTAACATTTCTTGTTGAAGAATTTTTTAGGAATGCCTATTCACCCCCCCTCTAGGCGACATCAGTGTCCTTTCAATTTGTATCAGAGCAAGGTCTCTCATTTAGGGCTTCAACGCCTTGAGAGTAAGGATGTCGATGGGTGGTGAAATATTTATAGAACCTCTTTTGCTAGATGGCTGAAATTATTTATCTTGGAGTATATGCATGCTTAATATCTTTAAAACCATGGATCCTCAAATAGAGCGAATTCTAGATGTGAGTATTTATCCTCCAAGTGATATATTGCTATCATCTGAAGAGGAAAAGAAATGCATACATCTTAATGCTCAAGCTGCTTGTGTCTTACTTAGTGCTATGAGTGATGATGTAGTTGAATTCATCATGCCGCTTGAGGATGCTCATCTCATATGGACTACACTTAAGAAAACATATGACAAGTTCAAATGCGATGATGAAAAGTCTCAAGCAACTATTTCAATTAGTCAAGATGACTTTTCTACATCAACCCCCTCACGAACAAGTGATTTCATTCAAGGTAATGAAATGGTGAGTAAGGTCGACGATAATGAAATTATTTCTCCAAACTCCAACAACTATTAAAATGAAACATGCATACCCACATGTGTTGCTGACCATTTCATATCATTTAGTACTAAATTATTAATATCTAATGATGATATGAATAATTATTCTCATTGTCATACTTCTACTTTCACTTGTGCTTATGAGACTAATATTTTAAAGGAAGAAGAAAAATATAAACGGCACCGGCCAAGTGAGGAGTCATCTTCTACAAGATGTTCATTTTCTCACTCCGACACACAAATATGTCTTGTGGCAAAAGGTAAAAAGAAAATGGTAAGTGAGAATGACTGTGATAATAGTATCTCTAGAAATGAGTTTGAGTTTAATCATTTGAGCAAAAAGAATATGTCTAAAATAATCAAACTCATGTCTACCATGGAAGATTTAGAGAAAACTCTTGAGAGACAAGAGGAGTACCTTGTTGATAAAATTAAACAACTAAAGGTCTTAACAAGAGAGCATAATAAGCTTGAAGAATCTCATATATTATTGATTGATAGTTATGAGAAACTAAAAATTGAACATGCTTATCTTGTTGAAAGTATTTGTGCTACTAACTCTAATTCTTATGTAGCACCTTTAGAGAAGGAAGTTATTGATCTAAAGGCTCAACTTGATGAGCTTACTAACAAGCATGTGGACCTACAAGAAAATCATGATGGGTTTTATGCACTCATAAAAATCTTGTAGATTCTCATGCCATGTTAGAAATAGCTCAAGAGGTAATTATTACATTGGTAAAATCTTATGAGTCTCAAGTTCATATTAACTTTACTTGTGCTAATCCTTGTTTCTCTCAAGCAAATATTTTCCCGAGCACTAGATGTGACTTGGATTGTTTAGGTGAAAAAGAGAAGCACAAGGGTCGTGGACTTGAAGCAAATTTAAACAAAAAGATCAAGTCCAAGAATACAAAGGACAAGAGAGAAAAACAAAAGAAGCAAAATACTCTCATCACTTGCTTCAAGTGCAAGAGAGAGGGTTATTATTTGAAAGATTGTCCTTTGAAGAAAGAAGAAAGAGACATGAGCAAGACTCAACAAAGGAAAAATAAATTTACTCATGTGAAGTACTTCAAGTGCTCAAATATGGGACACTATGCTTCTATGTGTTCCAACATGGTTGATAACAAGGCAACACTTTCAAGAAAGAGAACAAGAAAAGGCATTAGGAAATGTTATAGATGTCATGAGATGGATCATGAAATTGCCTCATGCCCCTATATGAAGAATAAAGATTATTACAAGTCATCAAAGAAGAAACTCATTGACAAGAAATTATTCAAAAAGCAAGACAATGAGTTGCCATGCAAGAATAAGAACTGGATTTGCTACAATTACCATGCAAAGGGACATATTGGTAAGAATTGTCCCATGGGTAACATTTATAAACCAAACTTTTCATTCGATTATGATTTGCTTAGGAATGGCAAAAATGGAACTTATGCTACTAAGGTGATTAGTTCACCACATACTAGCTCAAAGTCCATTTAGAAGCCTAAATCACTTATGACTAATAATCAAGGACCCAACATGGCTTGGGTACCAAAAAGTGCTTAAACTTATTAATAGGAGCTTAAAGATGTATTGAAGACTTGGCTTATTTGAGAATGAACATAATACATATCTCAATTCAAGACTTTCTCAAATTGAGCTTTATATGACACATGTAAAAGAGCCAAGAGTGAGGATTATTATCACTTCTCAATCTTCAATGCATCTCGGTAACAAGTGTTTCTTTGAGCTATGTAGCCACTTAGCCTTGTGTAGGTATCAATTCCACATATTTGTCATAATTGTGAATGATTCAAAGGTGGCTAGATTAATTTCATTAAGATTCATACTTTGTGTATTGTTGTGTTTTTAATAGATTTCTAGTAAAAGATTGTCTTGTTAATAAATACAAGATGAATATAATATATCATAATGCTTTCATGATGATTTTCTCCATATTACCATTTGATATCTATCTTTAACAACATGGAGCCATAAACATATGTTTAATTTTGCATTATGCTTGAAATACATCATGCCATGGAAATTATGTGTTATTTTCATACATCATTATATCTCCATGGTCATGTTTTTTTAGTGCACATGTTATTATCACAAGTAATTCATTGATAATGAACATATATGTGTTGATAGAGATTATAAAAATATTATATGGTGAATATGGTGAAACTAACAGCTCTCGAAAGGAGCAAAATCTTTTATGTGGTGTCTGTAGTAAATACTTTGTGATGGAAGAGAGTTTAAAGTTTTTGACTTTAAACCAAAGAATCTCAAGATTAAGAAGACTTCACCAATAATATTTTTGATATTAAAGAAGTTAAAGTTGAATCACCGTCATAAGTGCAATATCCAATAGTTAATCAAAGTGTTCAAGAGACCACTTATCCAACAATATTCATAGAGACTTTTTAGAAAGGGATGGATGAACAAATATCTCGAGGATCTAAATTGGGTGATAACTATACAATAAGATCTTTAAAAGAAACAAAGTCCGATTCTTGGTAGAAAGACCATACAAATATGATTCAAATCATATAGGTCTTAAACAATAATCAAGATGGGATTCTCACACTTGGTTCACATATGAAGATGCAAATGAATGTCAAGTAATAGAAGTCAAGAGTGAAGAATCAAGCTCAAGTTAAGTGGAGTGGTAAATTCATATAAATTCAAAATCCTCCACTTGAAGGTAATTAAATTTTGATTTATGAATATGATTCATCTAGATCAAAATCTTATCTAGGATTGCATAAGCATATTTATGTACAACTAGTATCATAAATATTTTTAATGTGATATCTTATATCTTTATTTATGCTTTACCTTGAATTTCCCATATGGTATATTACCATGTCTTTATTATATATCTTTTGGTAATCTACATGTTCTTATTAGTTATATGTATTAGCTTTTTAGCATAAATATGTTCTTATAAATCTTTTGCTATGTCATTTATCAAAATATAGGATATACTACTCCTCTTATATTCATTGTATAAGTGCATGTCATTCTCAAGTAATTACAATACTTGAATGCACACATTTAGGGGGAGTTTACCCTATGTTTCATGATTATGAGACTAACCTATATTTTTTAAGTAAGATTTTCTTGTTTAAATCTCATAAAGGAAGCAAGCACTTTTTCAAGGTGTGCTACACATTCAAATTAGGGTAATCATCAAAAGGTGAATGATTTACTCGCTTATATTGCTATTTATTTACCTAGCTTACTTGGTCAATACAGCTTAAATTCCATTACTTGACATGAATATTAAATGGTGCATATGATTTATTCATCTTCTATCATCTGTGTGCATTACTTAAAAGGGAATTCAATTTTAGTCTATGTTATAAGATTTCATGAATCAATAGTTCACTTGCTTTCCATCTCAAAAGGATCATTATTTGTGAAACTCTCATTTGTGTTTTTAATGCTTTCTTTTCTTCATGAGTTGTATCAAGGTTATTCCAAGTTCTTTTAAATTGGCTAAAATGTCCTTATATATGAGTGAAGGTCCCTTCGATATGGTTTTCTCAATTACTACCACTTTAATTGATATTATGATTGGGACCAAAACAAGTCAAAGTAAGAGATGACATATCACCTTCTTGATAAAATCAAAGAGCAAGAAAGAAGAGAATACAAATGGATTGAAAGAAAGTTTTAGCTTCATGGCAATCATACAATGAGTTAGAAACAATGAGAAGATAGCTAAGCACCGTGAGTTATTTCAACTATCTTCCATTTATGATTTGCCAAGCTATATTTGAGTAAATCTCTTTTGGTGGTATAAGTTGAGTTTATGAGTTTTGTCCAATATCTTTCATATGCTCATGTTATCAAATGTATCGGTTTATATAACTCATGGATACATTCATTACATGTTTATTGCTTAAATTGTTCAATTGATATCCAATCCATGATTTCATATCTTTCATGTTTTATATTTATTCCTTCATCCAAGTTATAGTATAAACCTTCTTATGTACCTTATATTTAATAAAGTGCATATATTTATATCATGCTAATTTTTATATATGCACACCTTAAGGGGGAGTTTATTCTATAACTTATGAGACTAATGCTTTTATGGAATTCTTATTTTATATAGTCTCATTTGTTGAAAAGATGAAGCTACCAAAAGGTACACACTTGGAATTTGTATCCAATGTTCTTCAAATGCTTTGTTTGATTATGAATTTAATATAGATAAATTTTCTTCATTTCAATTAACATAAGAATGTGTATCTGTTTATAATGTCCATCTATATATGTGCACATCTTGAGGAGAAAATATTCTATAGCATTTGATTTTGAGACTAATATTTTTATTGAGTCATCGATTTTAGTCTTATAACGGGTCATGGTGCGCTTCAAGGAATGATTTAATATTGTTGTCTTATTATCCTAAATTTCAAATCCTTGACTCATAATATTGGATGAACTCCTTGTGCCCTTGAAAATATATGTGTGCATTTGTTTCTTATTTCCATGATAATTATGCACATGCTTAGGGGGAGTTCATGATACATTATGCAACTTCAAAATACTAATCCATTTTAAGCATATTTATTGGGTCTCTACTTTTAAGCTATCTCCTTTAGGTATATAAAGACTCGTGTGTTCTATTATATATCTATTTTACTTTTGTCCTCTTGATATTCTTTGGCTAAGAATGAAGCATATCACTTATATTGACAATATTGTTGAGCTTCATTATCCTCATGCAAAAGGGCAAGATAAATCCCAAAGGTATGTAAAGCTTGTGTAGTTTTAACATACTAGTTCTATATATATCTTTTTGATGCTTGATGCCAAAGGGGGAGAAATATTATCACAACATAAATGGCATCACATCTTTGAGGTGATATGTAGAGTATTGGGCGGAGAAATAGAGAATTTATAAGTTTGCAAGCATAGTCGAATATTGATATCAATTTAATATTGATATTGATATTGGTATCTTGTTTATGAATTGATATTGATATCTTTTGTAAAGCTCCAAGCATGGTATTAATGTGCAAATAATGTTTTCATGATGCATATTATTGTTTCACTCTTATATACTTATATGCACATATTAAAGCCAATTCACTAAATGCTTGGTATATGACTTTTGTTCATAGTGTTGTCACATAGTAGAGATAATGCATAAAATTTTATTTAATTTATCGTTACATGATAAGTGTTGTCATCAATCACAAAAAAAAGAGAGATTGAAAGATCTCAGTCCTTGAGTTATATTGAGTTTTGGTGATTCATAACAATGGATGTTGGGACTAACCATTTTTATGAGTTTGTGTGTTAGATTAAGTTCCGGCATCAAACAAAAAAGGTTGATTGCTCATGTGTTGAGAATCAACAAGTAAAATATTAATCATAAAGATTGGTAGTATTTTAAAGTCATATTCAACCAGAAGTTTTGATCAAAGGTCTTTCAGTCAATCTTCCTTAAATATAGAAGCTTGTTGAGTATATATTGATGTATATGATAAATGCAAGCTAAAATTCATGATTGACAAGAAGCTAAGAATCATGAAGAACAAAGTGATTTATACCTTTGATTATATGTTGAGAATCAAGTGAAATATTAATCATGAAGAATAATGTGATTTATACCATTGATTATATGTTAATAATCAAGTGGAATATTAATGATGAAGATGATTCATACAAGCTTGTTATATCTATATTGATGGACAAGAAAAATACAAGCTAAAGTTGATGGTTGATAAGAACTTGAGTATCATGAAGCGTAAAGTGATTTATATCATTAATTAATAAGAATCAAGTGAACATATTAAAGATGTTGGATAGGAAGTGGTTTTCTATGGCAAGACGGTGAAGGGAAGTGATACTCGGCTACGAGGGACCATGCAAGGGTAAAGGGCAAGCAGAGGCTTGGCGCCGAAGGACCAATGCGATGGTGAAGAGTGAGTATAAGCTTTGCGTCGATGAACCATGTAGGTCCATAAGAAACTATGGGTGATCCGCATCACTTATTCAAAGAATGCAAGAAGTGATAAAGAGAAGCGTAAGTTTAGACTTCATGTATTGAAGGATGTCGAGTGGCTTGAATATATGGAAGCATCCACACTTCATATGTTTACCTACATCAAGCTAAAATTCAAAGTGAACATTGCTCAAGGTGTCGGGAATATGATCCCGGGTTATCTCCCGATTGGATTTATAATGCCCGAGTAGAGGAGGGGTCAACAGAGGCAGCATTAAAGACGACCAGTCAATGATCAACATTATCCAGCCAGCCAGCGGTCGGGGATCGGAAGACTCCCCGAGTCTAGCACTCGGGAGGCCTTCCTGACTGCAGGCACTCGGACGGTCACCATCAAGAGTCAGGCTGCCCATTAAACTCCACGATGCATGATTGTGTAATTAATACGGCTGTTATCGTTAGGACTTATTAGACACAAAATGACCGTTTATCCTCATAATTGATCATTAGTGGGGCGCATTAACTATAAATTGTAACCCCTAGACCCTCTCGTATAAAAGGACCAAGGGGAGCCTGTTATAGGCACATCTTAGACAAACACACGATTTCTCCTAGCTGAGAATACTCAGTTTATACGCTTAAGGCCATATTCAGCCGTTAAGCTTATACTACAAACACAGTAGTAGGGTTATTATCCTTTGGGAGACCCGAACCTGTCTAAAAACATCCCCTGTCTCACCATTTGAGATAACCATCGAGATTCATCCACAGTACTCCCTAAAGCCTAACCAAATCCTTACTATGGGTACCCCCATGGTATACTGTTGTTCGTACACAACGACAGCTGGCACACCAGGTAGGGGGTCGTCTGTGTTTTTCTGACTGACTCGATGGCAATTGTTTACAAGGTCTATACTCAGGTTTCCATCGGATCCATGATCACTATCGGAAGCCTGACCTTTGTTGGTGATTCCATGCGCCAACTTGTCTTGACCACCTCCGCTTAGAAGAGTACGAGGGCTCTGACCCCTCGGGCATCCGAGCATTCAGCTATGCCCAGGGCTCTCCTATTGGCTCCCTAGGTGTCAGAGTGACCAGCTCCGCCTAGGGTCCGCCCACAAATCGCCACCAACTCACCCACCGACTACGTCATCTTCATCAATTCAGGCAGACGCATAGTCCAACGGCGCCAATTCACCAGGGTTGCTTCAACGCGTCCCCACCAGCAAACCATGCCAGTTAAGCCGGCACCTTCTCCAAACGTCATCATGATGATGACGGGGGTTGTCTCTGATGACGAGCCCTCCGACAACGCTGAGTCTAGCACTCACCGTCGTAATCTCCACAGGTGGAATGCCGCCAGATCCGCTCATAGCTCGAGGGCTCGTGCGGCTGCCGGGACCTCACGGTAGAGCGCATAAGATGCCTTCATGGTGGACTTTGAAGGTCATGTCGTGTACCTCACGCCGACCGCAAATCTGGTCGCTATTGAGAGGGCGCTAGCTGCTCTTCCCGATACACCCGAGCTCCAAAGGGCTCAGGCCATGACTCAGGCCACCGCCGCTCAAATTGTTGACACGGCGCCACTTGCGAGGTCACGGTCTTCGGGCCGTAACTTATCTCCTCGGCCGTCCCGGCAGCTGACACGCTCACGTACAAGTGAGCGTCGCGGGAGCTCCTACTCGGGTGATGCCTGAGAATTCATCAACCAAGTGTCTGATGCGCGCAACGTCATTTCTCGCCGCCGCGGTGAACGTGAACGCAACAAGCTCTGTCGTCGAGATCAATTCGACCGGAGTTACGGCACGCCGGGGGTTAGCCAGCCCGACACCGACATATCACGTCATGACGGCTTTCTAGCCTTCTTCGAGCGTCTTCATCGGGTGGTATGGCCGCGAAAGTTCTGCCCGACAGGAGTTGTGCCATATGACAGCAAGACCGACCCCTCCTAATAGTTGCGGCTATATTACACAGCCATTCGTGTAGCTGGAGGGGACCAAGATATCATGGCTAACTACCTCCCCGTGATGCTGTCCCTGGCCGCCATTAGTTGGTTGGCCGGGCTCCCGGAGAACTCCATTAACTCCTGGGGGGAGTTGTGTGGTGTTTTCATCGCCAACAATCAAGGAACCTAGTAAAGGCCGGCCTCACAACACGACCTACGCCAGATACGCCAAAAATATGGTGAGTCCCTCAGGGACTACATCCATCGCTTCTCTAAGCACCAAAACACCATCGCCAGCATTTCCGACGCTGATGTCATGTCCATCTTTCAAGATGGTCTGCGAAAGCCATCGGAGTTGTTTTGCCATCTGGTCATGAATGAGCCGACTGATCCTGGCGACATGATCACCGTCGCCGAATAGTTCACCAACGCTGAGGACGCTGAAATGAGGAGCCATGGTGTATACCATGGGGATGATGAGTGATTGTCAACGGGGAAAGAAGATGAGAGATGAAGAGACTTGACCGTGATGGAGTTCGCGTGCGACTCAGGTACACGGATGGACGCTGGTCGGACAGAGGGGTCGCGAGGGCGTGCCAGTCCAATCCGGGT
>KE371207.1:302222-315649 GCA_000418225.1 Zizania latifolia | reverse complement strand
ATGTCATATAATTTCTACTGTGTCATTATTGCATTTCATTTAATGTCTTGATGTACGTTAAGACCATCGGCTTGATAGCCGATAGGCGTTACTGCTCATATTTCTTGTCTATCTTATCAGTTGTAGGATCAAACTGATTGGCACGCCACAAACCATAAATTTAGGACCTACACTAGAGCTAAGCAGATCTCTTAGGCCACGCGTGTGACCAAAAACTTCACCAACACAACTCTCTTGAGCCCTACCATCTCGCCGATCGCCTAGGTGCTAGTACACCATCGGCTAGCGTTCCCACTCTAGATGTGTGGATACCAGTAGAGACATTGCTATTCTGCTTCACATTGGCATCGACGTCACTGATTGGATCAGTGGCGTCATCGGCTACTTCTCGAGGACTGTCATTAGCTTGAAGGAGTCCTCGAGAGAAATCCTCAGGAGTTCCCAAGGAAGATTGATCGGTTGCTTCTCAAGGACTTTTGTCGGATCTCATGGACGCTGATCGGTATGCTCGAGTTGGATCAGCTCGCTACTCTAACTCTCCTTCCGCTGCATTGTGTGCCAAAGGTAACGATCTATGGTCCCTCTCTTAGCAAGATATCTTGGTGTGCGCGGTAAATTTTTTTTGTTTTCAACTAGCATAGCCTCCGCGTTCCCCAACAGCAACCGACCTACACTCATAAACTTTGACTTGAATGACAACACAACAATGATGGATGGCTCTTGAGTCTTTTATCAAGACTTATGTGTCGGTGAATTGCCGAGTAGTCCACCTAAGGGGGTACCTGAGGTGGTGAGTAGAGGATTAGGAAAGCGTGGCACTCGTGAACCTAATGGTCGAGTCTAAATAATAAGAGCCAAGATTTATACTGGTTCAAACCTCTCAAAGGATAATAGCTCTACATCCAGTGTGTTGGTGGATTATATCGTGTCTAAGCTTACAAAGCATGAAAGCATGAAGAATAAGATGCCTCTGGGGTGTCTCGCCCGCTTTATATAGTCAAGGGGTAGGCCCATCAACCCAGGCCTCTATCTTGAGTCGGTTTTCCTTATGTTTGGGATCACATACCAAACCCGGGTCCCAATTCCCTAATTATAAGGATTCTAGTACAAACATATCTCTTTATACCAGATTTAGAGCTCAATTACTTGATAAGGATCTGATATTCCTTATCGAGACCGAACCCCTTTTATGGGCCATATTAAACTCTAATGCTGGGCTTGGCCTGCTCTCGGTCCAGGCTGATAAGGCCATCATGAGGTACCTAGGGGTCATATCCCCGATAGCAGCCCCTGAGTACTTCCTAGGTTGGTTGAAAGTCTTCAGCAGAACAAGCTAGGAGAGCTCATCCTTTAACTTGAACCTTCATATCTTGCTAGAATCTGATGATCTTAAAAGAATCTTGTCTTTCTTGTGTGAGGTGCACCGCATAGGTGCACCCACATGATGTAGCCCCTAAGCCTCGAGTCAAATGGGATATTAGGCTCGAGGGTCAAAAAGCACTTGGATTCAAATCCTTTGAAGTCTTAGTTTTGATTATGCCTTTAACCTTCCCAGATGGAGGACGTTGAATTGAACACACCCCTCGGCTAGGGGTGAGCTCGGGTGAGATCGGTCATCGAGGATGGTCGCCAACCAGAGCCTTGATTGATTGAGGCCTCGAGCGCAACCGATCCCCCAAATCCCCAAGCCCTGGTCCTCCAGGTCTTGGGCACACGACGTCCTGAGCACGCAAGCCCCTAGGCTCATGAGGAACTCAAATGTCGTGAGCTCTGCCAGTTGTCTTTGGAATCAAGGCGAAAAGTTGCTTTTCGGCCTACTCTGGCCGCAATTAATGTGCTACAGTTGAGGGGATAGGCAGGAGTCACCGTTTTGATTGGTTCAGCTACAGTTGCCAGGCATAGATAGGGAGGCAAAACCGTCCTGTCAGCATGATCGGAGCACCCACGACAATCGAAGCGACACCGGTTCGTGATGATCGTGGCTGGCGTCATAGCGACAATTGCGTGGCTATTTAAGCCATTCCCCTCCTTCGCTCACATGACATTAGTTCAAACTCTCATCCACACTTTGCTGCATCTTTCCCTCCTCTTCCCTCATCTTCTCCCACACTGGCTCCCTGTCGACCAGGGCACCACTGCCACTGTGTGTTGTTTGCCGCCACATCGCCTGCCATTTGTTCTTGCTGAAGACAATGGCTTTCGGTAGTCCGGCGCTATCAGAGGAGTGGCAGGCATTAGTGATGATGCCAGTGAAGCTAAAGGCGCTTGAGACGATGCAACACCTACTGACCTAGGTGCTCTCGGGCTGGCGTGCGGCCACAGGGGAGAATTCCCTGACGTCGGATTCAGGTGAGGCGGTATTGTTCTAGTCTTTTCTTCTCTATAGGCTTGGCCTACCCGTGCATCCTTTCTTCTGTGGCTTTCTCCACCACTATTAGATCTCTCTTATCAACCTCAATCCCAACTCCATCCTCCAAATCACGGTCTTCGTACACTTGTGCGAAAGATACCTGGGAGTGTATCATCACTGGAACTTCTTCCGGTACTTCTTTCTCCGTCGTCAGATGGTGGGGAACAAATTAGTCGGCGGTGCAATGCTCCAACTCCATAAAGGCAAGGTGGCGGAGTACTTGGAGATGCCGCTAATGACCTCTAATAAGGGCTGGCATGCAGAGTGTTTCTACGCCGTAAACCATCCACCAGCCTTTCAAGCTGAGATCAACCAGAGGCCAGAGCCCTTCCTCTGATGGATGGACTAGGGCCGCTCATCGAAGCAGGACCAGGTCCAGGAGTTAGCAGGTATGGTGATAAAGCTCTGCCATGATGGGCTGAGCGGGATCAGCGTCATGGCGTGCTTCCTAATACGGCGGATATTTCCACTACAAGATCAGGTGACGTTGACCTACGAGGCGTTCAGGTCCTAGGACCCGAACAACCTGGCAGCGGAGTGGATGCCTTGGACGGTGGTCATCAAACTCCTCTGCTACTTCTTTAGCAGGAAGCCTAGCTTCCCTCTAGACCTCAGGTTCACATCGTACTGCATCATGAACCCACGGTCTCCGGTGAGCCTCTTCTCAACTTTATCTTCATCGTCGTCGGTGTTTTGTTGTCTTTTTGATTTTTGCTAATGTCTGACCACCCACACGGTGTGACATGGCCTAGCTACAGGATCATGCTGTGTTCTTTTCACAGCCGTCACTCCCTGAGTACCTAACGGGCATCGACCCGCCATGGCGCACATAGCCTCCGAGTTGCTCTGACTCGCCTCCACAGATGCCGAAGCGGAAGGGGAAGGAG
Source organism: Zizania latifolia (assembly GCA_000418225.1). Lineage (NCBI taxonomy): Eukaryota > Viridiplantae > Streptophyta > Magnoliopsida > Poales > Poaceae > Zizania > Zizania latifolia. Next base: position 312,352 of record KE371207.1, on the reverse strand, counting down.
CTGGCTAGGATGAGCAAGCGCTCGAGGTCGGTGATAGTCAAGAAGGATGGGGCCACACCGATCAGGTCCAGACACTTGGTCCTGGCAAGCTCGAATGAGTCGATTAGCGAGAAGGATGCCTCGGTCTTTGATGCCGTGGCACCGACTACTCTGGTGAAGGGGTCGGTGAGGCACCGGTTTACAGGCTCCAATCGGCTAGCACCCAGGTGAGCCTCATCTTCTTTGCTTCTTGGCCTTGGATTTTATTTTTATCCTTCGCTTATCGTTGATATCTGCCTTTGCGACTTCCAGGGTTCCTGAGGGTGCTCTCCCTTTGAGGGTGATGTCAACATCATCCCTATCGGCCGTAGTGGCCGCTGCTGAGGCCTCGGACCTAGTGGCAGTCGAGGATCGTGTCGACGGATGCCTTGTCAGGGATGGTGTGGATGCCACCACCGGGAGCCCCATCACCCTTGTCCGGGATGATGTGGATGAGGTTGTGGCATCCACCCTACTATCGGTTGGTGGAGATGTTGCAGCAGAATATGCTACAGCATCTATGGTGGAGGTTGCTGACCCCTTGGCATTAGGGGCGGTGACTGTGAATGATCCACTAGCTTGCTAGGTGGCGACGGGCGGGGCCGAGCCATTGACAGGCCCGGTTAGTCTTCAGGTGGTGTCGAGAGCACTCGACCAGGCGTCGGGGTTCTCGGAGGGGGTAGCTCTCAAGAAAATCAGCGCCCAACTAGCTGGGTGTTTGGCAGTGAGCTCATAGCTTATGCGCCTTATCTCTCTTTTTCGTGTATCTCCTTTGATTGACTTTTTTGTCTTCACTTGCAGCTGCTTCGCGTGTGATTAGCGGGCGGGTTTGACGGACTTCGCCTGGTCAGCCAGACGGATACGGGGGAGTCCTCCAGCGTGGGCCGGGTGTCAGCCCTCGAGGCTGAGGTCATGCAGCTCAATCATGAGCATGCCAACCTCGAGACGAAGGCCGAATCCTTGACACGAGAGGGCGTCGAGGCCTGGACCAGGGTGGGTTTGGTGGTGGTGGCAGCCAAAAATGCCATCAAGATGTCTGAGGAGGCCGGACGACGGGAGAGGCTGCCAAGGCCACCACTGAGGCAGTGAAGGGGTTGGAGGAGTCCACCCAGGCCACCATGGAGGTGCTGCGAGGCACCTATGAGGAGGCCAAGGCAGCGGCGATGAAGGCCACTGCTGATTTTGTTTGGCGGTAAGTTCTTGTACTTACTTCTGACCTTCTCTATTTGCTTCGTCTTGGACTTAACATCCTTCTATTTTCTCTACAGAGCATTGTGCTCAGGCTAACACTTGGATCACCGAGCTCGAGGTGGAGGTGGGTCAAGCCCGCTTGGTAGTTGACCGCCTCCATTTTCTTCTGGTGGGCGGCCCCTTGGGCCTAGGTGCCTCTGACGAGGAGTTCTCGGCGAGGCTCAGGGGCCTCAAAACTCATCTTTGGCTCTTCGTTGCCAACGTGGTGAGGAATAGGGTTGAGCATGCCCTAGCGCATTTCCCTAAGACAAACCTCGAGTTGATGGCAGCCGGGTTCCCTGCTGGAGTGTCCTCTGAGGGTGCTCTTGCGCTTCGACAAGGGGTGGAGGGACTCACCACGATCATGGCTGAGGATCTTCAATTTTTCCCGCTTGCCGAGGACCTGGAGCAACCTCCGCCGTCGCCCGAGGAGTAGCCTCAGTAAAATAGAAGTAGGTGATTAGATTAAGTCTTTTGTAAAAACTTGTCTAAGAGAATGAAGTCTATCTTCTGCTTGCTTTAAAATTTTAAGTCATTCGCGCAGCTTGTGGCCAGGTCCTGAGCCCTCGGTATAGCCGTGTAGTTTTAAGCACAGGGAACTAATGCCATGTACACGTTGACCCGACCTCAGGCATCACGAGTTCTCGTGACCTTCAAAGCTTTAGCGAAGTTGAGGTTAAGTGCTCGAGCCCTCGAGGGTCTCAGCAATTGGTCGAGTGCCGAGAGGGGCGTTACTGCCAGCTCTTTTTCACCCACACGGTTGTTAGCATCAAACCCAGAGCTTCTTCATAGGGGCACAACTGGCAGGCTAGGCTTATGACATTTTGCATGAACTCGGGAGAGATCGAGCCTTGTAGGATGGTGATGTAGAACGTAACCTGGGTTGTCGTCTCGGTGTAGTGGCGCATAACCACGGGTGTATAGCTAAAAAGCTTACCCTCTCCTCGGACTGGCTGCATGAGCGGCAACCTGACAGGCGCCCAGCTCGGTTGGGGGATGTGGTCGATGAAGATGCACGACTACGGGTGTGCGTCTAAAAAAGCCTACCCTCTCCCTGGTCCGGTTTCATGCATGGCAGCCTACTGGTGCCTAACTCGGAGGGGGATGTAGTCGGCGGGGTCAACGAAAAAAATGCTTGATGGTGGGTGTATAGCTATGGAGCTTACCCCTTCCTAGCCCAGTTGCAAGATCTACACAGGCAGTCCTATGTACATACACCTCCTGATTAGCCAAGCGTAGGGTAATTAGGGCTTAAGATGTAGGTTTGGCTCAAACCTATTTTAGGGCCGGCCTAACAGAGTGCTTGCGCTAGGATCGAACCAGCAACCTTCAGTTTATCGTAGAAGGTGTTTTCCATTGCGCTAGCGAGTATTTTGTATCACATTTTAATTTTAGGGGCCTGAACAGCCGCTCCAAATGTTCTCCCCAATATACGGCCTGCCTATTTAGATTGTAATATTTTAAAAAAATTCTAAAGATATATGCAAAGTCAAATAATTTAGCACTAGCCTTGAGTATTTGTTAGGTTTATGTGTGAGCATGTCTCATCCATCTTTCAGCAGTTTCTGGAATGGTATTGAATCCAAAAGAAACAGACTCAGGTTGGGATCTGTACTCACATCGCTAGGCATGATACTTGTTTTGCAACTCTAATCGATCTTGCTTTTTTATTTATTTGGTTTGTTCAATGTACCGTTTACTGCGGCACATTGGACATTGTAGTATATTTTTGGCCGCAAAAAATGGGTCCAGTTCCATTAGGTTGGAAGGCACACACTGAGAACTGGATAAGGTCATCTACAAGTAGATTGCAGAGATGTTGACTTGCCATGGACACTGTTGGCAGCTGAAATGCTGAATACCTTGGGTAGATTTGGTTCTTTGTGAATGCTAAGATAGCCAAAGCGTCCAACAGAAAGCTGAATTTATGTACATCATTGTAGAAGCTATAATTGACAGATGAAATGCTTCCAGTTTGTATATGATTATTTGTCTTACATGGGTTACTTGAAGCAGACCAAGCATGACTACTTCTTTCTCTTCTTTTTAATGGTTGATAGCATTCTATCTTTTATGGTTGATAGAATTGCGTTGGAGAAGCGAATAGCTGGCAAAGGTATGTCACCTTCATTAGCTATAGGAATTAGGATGGGAATACTGAAACAAGTCGCCTCGCATGGCTACAAAGCAGACATCCAACTCTTGCATTGGTTTTGGATGGATCAAATGGCTGTCATGAAACATTCCCTCGCAAAAAATGATAGGAACATTTCAATTTCCATGTATGTTGACAGGCCGGGAAAGGGGCTATTCACCTGCTCGGCTAACAGTTGCAGAGCCAGACCTACCAATCTGATACACGATTTCAGCGGAGACAAGCTGCAGCTCCCCGAAGCATTGTGTCAATAATTCTTTTCTTGCTTCTACCAACCAAAACATTTCTGCTGTTAACCTACCAAGAAGAAGCACTGCTATATTGACTCCCAATTTTCTTCTCTTTTCACCTTCTTCATGGCGCCGCCTGCATATAAATGAAAATACTGTAACCTACCACATCACATTGAGATAACCTCTAGAATAGCACTACGGCAGTAGCAAATTTGTAGATAAAAGGAGAGAGTATAAACTTACTGAAAATGGCTACTGGGTATCATACTATCATCACAGGTTGCTAAATCTAACTAAAGTGCTTTTGGGGGCAAATCAATTATACATGTCTGTAATCCAAAATGTGGGCTACTAAGCAACCAGAAATTGGAGGAACCAAGCTTACCGTGCATCTGTCTGCTTTCGCTTTCCATTACACCCATCAGCGTTGGATGATCTTCACTGGGCTTGGAGCCAACTGGCTCAGACTTAGAGTCACTCCCAGTGCAGGGAAGATGCACATCAGGATCACTTAAGAGGGCGAGTGTATCGAAAACGTTTGGATCAACATTAGCTGATGTTTCTCCAAGTTGTTGTTTGATATTTTCTAGCAAAGCAATCCCTGGGAATGATCAATCCAACATGTGTCAGCAATGAAGCCACAAGCAGATAAGCAAGAAAAAATTGATGATTTGCAACTCAAGATTTGACACTTTGATTATAATGCTACTCATGTGAATGACATGTGGATCGTCTAAGTTTATAATTATGGGACAGAGAGCGACAAATAAGCGAAGCCACATCTTTTTGAGTGGCAAACAATCAAATTCCACAGCAAGACTCTGGGCAAGGTGGTGTTAGCAACCAAAATCGCAATCAATCCGAGAACAACAGATCACCAGCAAGAGAAAGAAAATCAAATCTCGCGCAGGAGCAACAAGCCTCCAGCTGAGCCGCCAGCCTGTGTTCCTTTTTCTGTTCGGTTCACCCCCTTTCATTTACAAGCATCTCTTATATACTTTATGCGCACACACGTCCAGCTAGCCTCAATTACATGGCCCACCTGGCCCACAGCCTCACACTTGGATCCCTAACATCCCCCCTTCCTTAAAATCTGGCTTGCCCCCAAGCCAGTGCTTCTGAGAATTCAGTTGCAGCTTTGTGGAACAGAGGGTTGTCCTTGCTGTCGAACCGCAGGTCGTCTATGATGGCATTCTTCGGATTGATCTCCATTGTATTCTTGCTTGACATGTAGCCTAACATGCTCGAGTCCCTCAGTTGGTAAGTACTCTGCCACCACAAGTAAGGCCTGCTTCTTGAACTTGTTTCATAACAGTGAATTGCTTCAATTCCGTATCCCCAATTGCCCTTGCCAAAATCAAACTTCCATTGACCCTCCCAGCCACAATAAAATCACCAGCATGCAATATCTTCTCCCTTGCTGTATCAAGCAGGACCTGTGCCAAGTCAGATTCTAACCGCATCATCAGAACCTGACATTCTGGATCACCAATTCGTACGTTATACTCAATGAGCTTTGGCAATCCTGATTTCTTCTCAATAATAAGCCCAGCATACAACAGACCAACGAATTTGCATCCTTCAGCTGCCATACCTTTAACAGTTGGGAGAATGATGCCTTCCAGTACCTTACACTTGAGTTCTTCAGTCACTATCGGTGCAGGGGAGTATGCACCCATTCCACCAGTATTTGGACCAACATCACCATCATCAACTCTTTTATGGTCTTGGGCTGATTCAAGAGGTAAAGCAGTTTCCCCATCTTGAGCATCGCCAACTTTGCCATATCCAATGATCAGTCTAGAGTATGTGTTTTGATCAGGAACAGCTCCCTTGTCCATCACTGCCATTAGCAGCTCAGTCACCTTGTTGACCTCTCTAGAATCACAAAAGGCTTCTAGCATCTCATTGCAAGTATCAATATCCCACACTGAACCTTCATGGAACATCTTGCCCATGTACTCTGTTTCCTCCTCCATCTTCCCTTGTCTGAAACATCCGACAATGAGATGGCTGTTCGTAGCATGAAACTTGAAGAATAATGCCACGATTTGATCCTCAATAAGCGACAGTAGTGGCCATACCACAGCAGTAACACCTGGATGCATTTTTGCAGGGAGCTGATAACACGAGCTATTCCCACCACCTAAAACCTCGAGAGACTCCAAATTGTTGCGATTCTGTTGACTGGAGGAATCTGCCTTTCTGAACAGGAGGAGGAGGCTGTGAATTTTGAGGCACTCACAGGTCGGGGCGCCGCTGGCCTCAGGGCGGTGACCGCGCGGGGCACCGGCCGTTGGACCTATGTTTCCGGGTCACCCCGCGCGGCCGGTCAACGACGACGCCGTCGCCGGAGGACGAGGTGGAGGCGGACGGGGAACGGCGCTTGCTGCTGACGACATCGGCCATGTCCGTGGAATGGGCGGAGGTGGAAGCACTGGGAGGAGGAGGCGAGGACACGGCGGCGACGAGCGACGTGACGCGGGCGCCAGCGCCGCCGAGAACGGGGTGGAAGATGAACGGGTGGCGGGCGCGGGGGCCAGCGCCACCGAGCGCGGCGCGGCGGACGAATGGGTGGTGGGCGCGGGAGCCAGCGCCGCCTGGCGTGGCGCGGAGGAGGCCGCGCGGAGGTTGCGGGTGCCGTACGCCTGCGGGACGCGGGACGCCAACGGAAGACGCGGCATGGCCTGGTGGCGCTGCAGCGGCCGGATCTAGACTCTCGCGCAGATACCGCCTGACCGGTACGCATCGTCGTCAGCAGCGACAGGGAAGTATGGAGAGGCAGTGGGGTGGTCGCCAGGGATGCCTAGGGCGGGAGCCTCTACCCCTGTCCTGGAGCCACCAGCCCACTGGAGCCCAGAGAGAGCAGAATGTGCGGCACCGGCGCCGGTAGGTGCGGCGGCGGTGGGGAGACCGACCAGTCGTCATCGTACTCCGAGCTATCAGAGTTGGAGTTAGACTCATCGCCGTCGACCCCAGGTAGCCAAATCTTTGAGATCTCCTCCTCACGGTGTGGCTGCCCATGGAGCACGCTCATCGTCATGGGCGGAGCAGGCAACGTCGAAAGGGGAGGAAGCGGCGGAGCCCTCCGTTCTGCCCCCAATCTTCTCCTCTCCTCATCCATCCTCTCGAGCTGCTCATCTAACATCTTCAACAATCGATCGAGTGAAAGATCGAGCTTCACGCTGATTCTAGCTTCAATCTCCATCAACAAAGCTCTGATATCACTTGTTAGCGATCAAAATCGCAATCAATCCGAGAACAACAGATCACCAGCAAGAGAAAGAAAATCAAATCTCGCACAGGAGCAACAAGCCTCCAGCCGAGCTGTCGGCCTGTGTTCCTTTTTCTGTTCGGTTCACCCCCTTTCATTTACAAGCATCTCTTATATACTCTATGCGCACACACATCCAGCTAACCTCAATTACATGGCCCACCTGGCCCGCAGCCTCACACTTGGATCCCTAACAGGTGGCAAATATGCAAAATTACTTTAAAATTCTTTTTAAGTGGCAACTGGCAAACAATAAAATTTCTCAATAAGCAATGCTTGTGATATAATGATAGAGAGTTAGATACACATACAAGGCTGAGAAGAAGAGAGGAAGAAGGGGATTACCGAGAACACGCAGCGTTCGCAGATGATACCCGTGAGCGCAGGTTCACCTAGCCTGGCCGAAGGTAGCCAGATCCTTCAAGGTGATGAGCAAATCCTGCCATGAAATGAAGTAGGCCCCGCGGGCCGAGGTGATCAACCGACCGGAAAAAGGAAAAGGAGAGAGAGGGCAACATACGAGCTCGGGGTCAGAGAGGGTCTGCAGCCACCGCGAGTCTTGCTGCCCGCCATGGGCGGAACTAGCTTGGGACATGGGGAGTGCAGCTGAACCCCCAAATTTTAACCGCTATTAAGCTGCAACGAGAGAAAATCTGCTTCCAGATCCAGAAGAGAAGCTAAGATTAAGGTTAAGGCAAAGAGAAATTAAAGGTGCGGGTAGTGAGAAACAAGAAAGAGGATGCCCTTACGAGCTCTCGACGGTGAGGATGCGGCGAAAGCAGCACGACGCTGGCGCCGCTGCTCGTATGATGGAGATCAGCGCAGGCGATGGCGAACTCGTGAGCGAGGAGAAGAAGCCGAGGCCGAAAGGAGTCGAAGGCAATTACGATGGGCCGTTAGCAATACGGGCTTTCTATAGCCCGGACTCTCGTGATTTTAATGGGAAATTCCCAACTAGAAATATTTAAATGTTTCCGTTTCTGGTTAGGAGTAATATTTTTCTCTCTTCATGTCTGTGCCTCTGTGGGAGAGATTTATTGTATCTCTTTATTCCCGTGAGACAAATAATATCCAATGGGTCATATTCTCGTATTAAATAAATAAAATAAGTATAGAGAGATGTAATATAGTTTGTTAGATTTTAAGTTAAACTAAATTGATTAAGTGAAATCGATATATTCGATATCTCATAGGAAAATAAAGACAACAATGGGAAATCTGCTTAATACGGGTACCTCCATGGGGACAGGGATCGAGGTCTTTGATATCCATAATCTAATGTAGATGGCTTATCATCTAAAATATATCTCGTTCAATTTGAATCAAAACTTTTGGTAGCCAGCCAGATATATGTGGTCATATATGGGACTGAGGGAGAAGATATGATATATTTTGGTCTAGTCGTCGAGAGAGGGATCAGGCGGGATAAAAAAACTAATAGAGTTTTTTAAAAATGAATTTACAAATGAGCAAGTTTAGAAAACGCATGTTTATCACATAATTTAGGGTTTATTTGATTGATTTATAGATTTAAAAAAGCTATTGTAATATGTGAGATATAAAAAATGTTATAAACTATGAGCTATATGGTTTGGCATCCGCCGCACCAATACTTTTACGGTTCAAGCCCATCTTTGGTGGTGGGCCCATCATCAGCGGCGGGCCCATCAGGACATGCGGCACCTGGTGAGTACTGTATAGTCTTACACCGATTTTCATCATAATCTACCATATGTTACTAGTTATTTGTATAGCATCGTATCTGTATCACTACCCCACGTATTACAGTCCATCTGGACCGATAGACTCCGATGTTGGAGGCCAGCATAACTCAGCTGGATACGATTCCTAGGAGCGTGCCACCGCTGAGGACTAGCCTACCAGGCCGCCTAGGGTGATCCGTTCACCGGATAGGTTTACCTTCTCAGACCAGCGACCGAGATGCACTCGGGATAGGCGTGATGCTTAGTATGACGTACGGTTGTTATTGTGGGGACGGATGATTTGTACCGAACTGTTTATTACTATATATCATACTATGTCATTATGCACTTGCTATTGTGATTATGGACTTGATAGTATCTCTGCTTCTACGTATTGTTTCTTCTTCTGCTTCTATATTATGATGCGACGTGTTTCACTTAAAAATCTGACCATGTCTTATTCTGTGTAGATAGATGGCTTCCTCCTCTACTAATCTTACGAGGACCGAACATCCAGACTGGAGGAGAGATCCTTTCGTTTGTCTCATCCCTCCGTGGACCGATCGGCCTTTGTGCCATTGTGAGGATCGGTGCTAACTAGAGACAGGAAAATGATATGACATTTATGGAAGGAGGTACTTTCTTTGCTCCAACGTTGAGGAGGAGTTGTGGTACCCGAACATCGAAAAGAAATCGGACAGAAGGAGGTGCGGCTTCATTAAGTGGGTGGATACTGAGAAGCCAATGTTTGATGGACGTTGGTTCTCTCCTAGCGAAACAAACGCATAGTACGCTTCAAGGAAGGAGGAGCACGAGCATCGTGCCTTGTCCGAGCAAGGAGATTGGAGAATCAATTCGATTGGAGTGCCACCATGGCTTCAACGCCCCAAATGTCACTATAGAGACCGCTGCCAGGTAATGATCGCAACGTCTGACCGAGCTGCTGATAAAAGATACTTCATATGTCCTACTATCGAGGATAACTTCATGGTGAGCATTAGAACATTAAATTACTTTATTCGTCTATTGATTACTAACTTTGGTGTAAGTAACTACAGTTATTTGGTCTTGTAGGATAATCCAAGGCGATGTGGTTTTACCTAATAGATCGATGATTCAGGGCAACAATCCGCTAGAGGGCCCATACAACAAGCCAAGACTGTGGAGGAGTACACACAAAGGAAGGAAGAGCATCGGCTAAAGGTGGAGCATGCTAGTTTAAATTGGATGACAAATCCTCTATGAATCCCCGAGTGGGAGTAACAACCTACGTGCACCTGTGGCAGTCATTGCATGCTAAGGACTTCGCTCAGAGGGAAATCAAGGGGAAGGAGAGAATTCATGTGCCCCAACCTACATGACCACTTTGTGGTAAGGGATCACAACTAAATCATGGCTTATTTTTAAATAATTTTCTACTGTAACACTTACCTTCCTGTCCGTTACGGTAGCAAAATGTAAGGAGATGCGTATTCCGTCAGTGGGTAGATGTAGCATCATCTATGTACGAGGATGGT
>KE371207.1:277189-292322 GCA_000418225.1 Zizania latifolia | reverse complement strand
AAATGTCCATGAGGCTGAACACCAAGTATTTGATCTTGTGTGTATGAATGCATTTTTACGTGTCTTTTTCTGGAGATCGTATATTGTACTCATGGATGCATTTTGACTGAAACTGTTGTTTTCTTTGTACGATCTATTTCTGAGAGTACTTTTTGGAGGAGAGTGTATCAACTTGCAATGAGTGAATATTTAAACACAGCCTCGTGCTGAGCATCTTGAAACCACTCGCAAGTTCAATACAAGAGGTTGAAAGATTTTTGTTTTTCCGCTGTGTTTTTGTTTTTGCGCCCATTCACCCCCCCCCTCTAGTCGCTAGTTTCGGTCCTACAGATGGTTGGATCACAGAGGCGGAAAGTCACTTGGAGTACGAAACGAGGAAGAGGAATGCTGATGAGCAAGCAAGGAGTGCAAGATTTGATAAAGAGGAAAGGCAACGGAGGGCATACCATAGGCAGCGAGAGCTTAGGTACATAGAGGAAAGAAACAGACTAGACACGCTAGGGAAGAAAGACAATGGAGAAATCAGTAGGACCTGACGTCCATACTACCATTATGCCATTTATAATCTGTTGAACTAGTTATTACGCCTACTTTCTATTGGATTGCTTTCGAATAGTTCGGGTATTGTGCTATATGCATTGGAACCTCTTTATTTGCATGCTATTCACTATCTACTCACAATTTGAAAATCTTGAACTTATACTTCAATACCACATTTTACGAGCTTGTTTGCAGATGTGTGATTGCAATCTTGTTTCAAAATAGAGTACGAGAAAGTGTGCAATTCCACATAATATTCTACAATTTTAGGGATATTATAACATATTAATACAAAAAAATATGGTTTTCTAATATTGAATTTGTCAATTTTTTCTTCAATATTCAATTTGTAAATAATATAGTCCCTGTCGGCATTTGATCTGCCCATCACGAGTCGGTAAGTACATGAAATATCCAATCTCCGATGATTAATACTATGTGGCTATTTGACTGTTCTTTTGTAGTCCGATTACATCTAGAATGCATGGAACTATATCGACAGGATCTTTCAATGGTGGGTTAGCGAGGTTGGTGTGGTGTATTTCAAATGTGCCTGCCTAGCCACCATTGGCTCTAGCACCGACCCTGGTACCCCCGTAGCGTACCAAATTGATGAATTCACAGTAATTTAAATAGTTCAGCATCAATAACACCTAACAAAGTACACGACATAACACAGTACATTACAATGGCACATGCAAACGTGACTATGTGCCTTTAGGGAAATGAAAATAACTGAGACTTATCTAAACTGATTACTGAGTGCAGCGAGAGTACTTTTCCTTCTTCATGGCCTCCGATCCTGCTTCCTTAGCACGATGAGCCCTCTCACGCTTCCTCTCTCTATCAGCCTCATGCTCCTCTTTTGCCTTGCGCTCTAGCTCCTCTCTCCTCTTCTCTTCTAACTCACGCTCACAGGCCCACTTGTATCGCATCTCAAAAAGCTCTATGTTAAACTCCTAGTGTCTCATAAGAGCTGTCCAGTCATCAGGGTGCACCTCCTTGTCAATCCATTCGACAAAGTCACAGAGCGGAGGTGACGACGGTGGAGGAGTTACCTACACGCAGAAATATTAATAGAGATATTATAAGTGATTTATTTGAGAACAAGATATAACTGAAGAAATAGCATAATTATTCATATCGGTTTATTAGAACGTGGTCCACGCTTTGGCCTTGGCTTTGGCTTAGGAGGAGTGTAAGAGTAGTTGCCACACTTCCAATACATCATCTCGTATGTGAGGTCATCCATACTTCTCATAAAGTTATATTTATCTCCACAAAAACACATAGGGGGTTCCATACCTTCCAGCGGACGGTGACGAGGATCGTAACCATACTCAGATTTATCCTTTTGCACCATCTACGATAAAAAAAATAAAAATTAATATTTCCTACGTGACATATCTCTAAACTATGTTTAACGTACCTCTAAATTATCTCTAAAGTATCCCTAAATTATCTCTAAACTATATTTAAATTATTCTAAAAGTATCATCAAAATACTCCTAAAGTACTATTAAATTACCCCTAAAACACTACTAAATTAGTCCTAAATTACACCTAAAATACTACTAAACTACTCCTAAATTACCCCTAAATACTACTAAACTACTCCTAATCTACTCCTAAATTACCTCTAATCTACTACTAAACTAACCTAAACTACCTACCCTACACCTAGAACTATCTAAAGAAGAGAAGAGGAGGAGAGGGCATACCTAGGAAGAGTAGGCCGAAGCTTCACTTGGGCGCACGGGGTGGCTGGGAGGGGGGCTTCGGCCCCCCTTATATAGCCGCGCCAGTCAGAGGTTGGTTTGCCGATCTAGGCTGGCTGGCCCTAGATCGGCAGACCATATGCCGATCTAGGCTGACCAGCCTAGATCGGCATATGGTCTGTCGATCTAGCGTCAACCGGCCGGGATCAGCAAATCAGGTGCTGACAGGACCTGGCCGCCACCCGATCTAGGCTAATCAGCCTAGATCGGCAGATGGCATGCTGATCTAGGGCCGATCAGCTTAGATCGGTACACCAAGTACTGACAGAAGGCCATTTTTGTAATTTTTGAAATCCGTGTACCAAATTTGATTTTTTTTAAAAATGTATTATTTAAAAAAAATTCCTGCATTGTTGCATGTCTTCTTCCCTGATTTTTCCAAGTCTACTGATGTCTTTGAACTATATCGATGTCTTTTTTTATGCCTCAATTTCCAAACTCTAGCCCCCAAGATGGATGCATGGATTGAGTGACAAAATTAAGATTCGAATTGGTTCGCCAGAACTCGCCGAGCTTCGCCAACCGTTCGATCGGCTCCTGTACAACTTTCCCAGCCGTTGTCTGAGGCGGCAAGCCACGTGGTATCCATGTCGATGCCACCTCAGCCTTCCGTAGCCACATGGGCGCCCACTCACCTAGGCCTCCCTCTCCTCGTGTGTTGACTCGGTCCATATGGACCTAGTGGCCAACAATGGCTCCACCCCATGTCCCATGAGCAAAGGTCCATCGGACCACACCCTCCTCTCTCACCTATGGACTCGATCCACTGTGGGCCAAAAGCTCACAACGTCCTCTCATCTGACTGACATGTGGCCCCACCCATTATCAGTTGCTCAATGGGAATATTACTAGAAATTAATCCAAAAAATCAGTTTTCAATATTTCAAAAAATATTTAAAATTTGAAAATTCATAACTTTTAAACCATAGCTTCAATTGTCCTGTTCAAATTTCAAATTGTTTCTAAAAACGATACCGATTCAATGACACCAGATTGGCAATAATGGGTTCAATTTATTGGGTTTTGTATTGATTTTCATTGTTTTGCATGTTGTTGATGATTTGTGAATCACACTGATCTTACCATATACATGTAGAGGGTACCTACTAAGTTAGTACCAACTACCAAGCAAAATACAATGCATACAAGTTCAACCCTACAACATGTCTTCTTATATTGATCTGAATGTAGTACACAATGATGTGTTTAGCCTAATCTCAATTCTAAGTTAGTTTGAAGGTTGAGTGTTGGTTGTGCATAGTGTTACTAAAAATTTTCCCATTCTGTTCAACCCAAGAAGTTGTACAGGGATCGGTCATAACCTTTCTCGAGTCTTATCCAAGTAGGACTCTAGTTTCCTTTAATTTAGAGATAAACTTCCTAAATTAAATTAAAGGGCATCTCATGCTAGAATGATTGAAGCATTCCCTTCCAAGATTAAAGGAGATTGTGAATCTTATCCATAAGGCCTTTTCTGGCAGCCTGACCGACGCATTCACCGGGTGTTTGGCCTATGGAAGAAAAATCCATGGAATGATTTATCTTCACATTTGAAAGCCCACGAGTGAGGAAATACTTGACCCAATTCACGTGGAATTTCGAGGGGAAAACCCACGCCTCTGAGGGCTTGTTTGGGAGGAGGGGGAGAAAAAACCCAAGGAATAAAATCCCGTAGGGGATTTTTGACCTGACATGTACCCCCCTCCAACTTACATGGGGAAGAATTCCCTACCGAGAAACATTCCCCATCCAACGTTTAGGAACCGAAGAGGATAAAAATCCTCTTGTTCAATCCAAGCAAAAGATAAAAGATCGATCTTTGTAATATTATAAGGTTACGTTCTTTTTGTGAAACAAAGTCCAAATTTTTAAAAATTAAAGACATATGTATGGCCTGTTTTAACACCAATTTTTCTAGTACACCGGGCATTCATCAAGCAGCAGAAAAAACTTCAGGAATAAGAGAAGTTTCTACTCAAACTCTTCACCTCCCATCACTATACCGCTAGTCAGTGTCTCAGAAAAAACTGGACATCAAATTCAGTCAGTATCACAGAAAAGAAGAAAGCTTGGCAATGAAACTGAAACACTAGTCGTAGAGACAATCAGACCAGATCAGATGGCCAATTGGCCACACTGGTTACTAAAGCAGAAAAAGCATGAGAGTCTGCCTGACCCACATGGTTTGGCTTAACCATAGGGTTAGCTAGCAGGAAGACAAACCATCCATGGATAAAAGAAAAAAACACTTCTTACCATCAGGACAATCAGTTATCTTGCTTGAAAACATATTGAATGAGTAAATATGAGAGAGGCACCATTAGTCACAAAGTTTAACGTGGTTAGTATACAATAACAAGATAGAGAGTACTAATAACGTGTGAAGCATTTGTAGAAAGTCAGAAGCACGCCACTAAGGCACTGACCATTAGAACATGCCAACAAATTTAGAGTTTTCTCTACTTCATATGTTCATTGACTGCAAGTGCTTCATACCTTGGCAGCAAATTCACCTCTAATCCATAGTAAACGGACATTTGGGTTCTTGAAGTTGATGAAGATTTCATGATTCGGCTCACATTTGAAGATACTTGTTGCAAGTTCTTTTTTCTCATCTGAGAGTTCTTGAATGGACTCTAGAACAGCAAGGCAGTTCTTGATAGAACAATCATCTTTTGGCTTTGTTTTTCCATCTAGTTTATCAATGAAAGCACTAGTTTGCTTCTTTCTAAAGTCTACGTATTCCTGTAGAACTCCAACAATCTGACTTTGTTTTCTCTTTTTCTCATAACTAGCTCCTTTATGTCCAAAACAAGATGAAGTTCTATGTTCTTCTTCATCGAGGCTCATAGTATCGCTTGATTCCCTTTGTCCGTCAAGATTTGCAAAGAATTGGTTTACACCAACTTCAGGATTATCTAGATTGGCACGTTCATTTGGTGATGGTGGTGGATGCTCAATTGTCTCTGTTGATGTGAAATTTAACTCACCTATAGCAATGCTACCCGTTTAATCATTTAATAGAAAATGGTCATATAACATACTAGATGTTTTTCATTCTGTACAGTCTTCTGTAAATATAATGTAAGGTATGCAAGTCTTGATATATCCTGGTACATGACATAATTTAGGGAAACTGCATCTGCTAACCTGTTTGCTAGCTAGCTAGCTTATGTGTAATTTGATTCAAGAAAAGTGGCATGCCATGCCAGTGCCAATCGTGTTTAGGTGAAAGTTGCAGTGCATCTAAATGGATGTGGTTTGAATGTTTGTTCTATATTCTATGCTGCTTGTAAGTTGTATCTTGGTACAAAAGCTTTGCTGCTTGTAAGGTGTATCTTGATATAAAAGCACATGCTCTGTGAGCTCGTATATTGTCTAAGGTCAAAATGCTTTTAATGCTCATATATTGTTCTATTGTTAGATTTTAATGAATATATCCGTCTTAGAAAACCTGAAGGATCGAAAGTTTCTTATATTTCATTCAAAAAGCTAGGGGACTATTGTGCTACTAGGACACTGACTGATTGTTAACTTCAAAAGATAAATACGGAGTTTCAATATCAACAAATGTAGTCCATTGTGCTTAACTGGAGGCCATTGAATGCATGTAGCGGTGAGAATGGTCTTATAAATGTAGTAGTAAATGGTCATATAATTTACCTTCATACAATTTTTCTATACTGTTAAAGAGAGGAAAGGGTTTTGAGTGAATTTTTTTCACCGTTGGAATGTCCTGTTCAATGAAAAAGAAAATTGTAGCACTTTTTATATGAAAAGATAATAACAAGAATACTATTAACAGTGGTAGAGTGAATAGTATTACCTTGCAAAGTTTATCCTATATTTTTGGTTCAGCAATGATCATACACAAAGAATCATGCCAACCGGTACCACTTTTCTTCCTTGCATCACGAATTGCCCTATAGTTTCCTTTGAGCTCTTTCTCCTTTTCTTGTATCTGCATCTTTGTAAATCTAGCTAATGGCACTACTATAGAAAACACTATTAGTGATGGGTAATAACCTTTATTAGTGATGGGCAAGTCTCCCGTTACTCTTATCACGTCAGTGATGTAACATCATTAGTGATGGGTGTTTACCCATCACTAAAGGGTCAACCTTTAGTGACGGGAGGCAATATTCATCCGTCACTAAAGGGGGCCTATCGGCTCACCTCTTATGGCCCTTTAATCACGGGTCGTAATGCCCCCCGTCACTAAAGGGGTCTTTAGTGATAGATGATTATTGTCACCCGTCACTAATATTATAGTCATTTTGAAAAAAATAATTGTTTTTAGGCTGCATCCTGAATCAAAGCCAGGATTTGATAGCCAACATATCTAACATTTTAGAGCACATCATAGACAATTCATCACAGAACACAAACAATTTATCACAGAAAATTTATAACCAAATTAATATCACATATATTAACTTCAAACTCGTTATCTCGAAGAACATGGCTAAAATAAAGTTACGTAAGAGCATCCCCTAACTTCTAACTTCTAGCTAACTTCTAACTTCCACTAGGGCATTCCCTAAGAGCGATATCAAGAGCTTAAATAGTATCCTATGGAGATTCTATCTATCTACTCGCCATGAATTGCTTAAGGCTGTACATGTCTAGTTTTGCAGCCTCTTTTATGGTCACCCTGTACTCCTTCTCCCTGAAGATAAAAGAATCAGTACAATATACACAATGGTTATCAGTAAAAAAGGAAGATAGACAGGAAAACATCATACCTCAGGTTTACACCACATACATGATGATCTCAATTGCACCATTATTGATGTTGAAATGGAAGGCGCATACTGTGTCAACTTCTAACGCGTTATCTCGAAGAAATTGGCTAAAACCAGTAGTTAGGTAGCACCGTTCATCTGTGGATTTATGCACTGTAATTGGGACTGCCTCAGACCCTACTGCTGCCACTTGAATCTCGATGGTCTGCTAGTGTAGGTGAGGTGTGATGTAATTCTCACAGTACTGCCTTAAAAAGTACTATAATAATAAAATTTAAATAAAGCTTGTTAGACAAGACCAAGTGTATAGATGATTGAGTTAACCACCGACATGTGCAAAAAGCTTACCATCGACTTCTTATTGATTATCAAGTTATTTATTGTGCAGATATAAAACCGAGTCTCAGGATAAACCTACCGAGATGTCTTGTAGGACAGCCTTCCTTGCTAGAGTTACATATGTTGGATTGCCAAAATAACAGATGCTTTTTAATTGGTCCATTTGATCGGTGTCGACCTCCCTGGCTATCCGCTTCACTTTCTTTTTGGCAACATTGCTAGGATCCTCCCGTGACATTATAAAAAACCAATGTAAGTACATAAACAAAATATGCATGTCTAGTACCTGAATAGTTTGCTATAGATACCATTATTGTTGTCCTCCACTTTTATGGCCGTTGGGACCTTCTTATCACCAAAGTTAGTGTAAAATTTAGCAATAACAGTCAATGGAGCCTGGCCCATTGTTATTGTAATATAGTCCCCTTGTGTTAGACCGGCTCTTTTACTAATTCAAGCCACCCTTTGTAGAGGCATACCCTGCCTCCACAGCTCACAACCTCAACCTCTGTGGTGTACCCATCTCTTGGTAATATCTTAAGGGTGTCACCAGCGTGAATGTTACTGATATCGTCAAAGTTTTTTGATAGAAACTACAATAGTAAGATAATATCGCATCAGTTTGTTAATTTTATTAGCATATAAACAGAATATGAAATGTACAATGTATAAACCTGGTGACTTCCATCGTTGACTAGATGATTGATCTTTATGAAGCAATTGTCAGGAATATAAGTTGGTACCATAGGGATCCACCTACTAGTGGAAGCATGTTGTCCAGCAGGAGTGCCCTGTTGATTACTAGTGAGGCTTGTCATATCCCTAATTCATGTTATATTTGATAACAATGAAAAAATTACAATAATACTTGCGTAAACCCTAATAAACAAACCCTCATACTGATAGCCTTCTCTTCATTGAGTTATTCACAAAGCAACATATATATTCATAAAGCAACATATATATTCATAAAACAACAAACCCTCGTACTATAGCCTTCTCTTCATTGAGTTATTCACAAAGCAACATATATATTCACAAAAAAACATATTCATAAAGCAACATATTCACGAAGCAATATATTCATAAAGCAACATATTCACAATGCAACATATATATTCACAAAGCAACATATTCACAAAGCAACATATATATTTACAAAGCAACATATTCACAAAGTAACATATTCACTAAGCAACATATTCATAAAGCAACATATATATTCACAAAGCAACAAACCCTAGCCTCCATAGAGGAGTAGGAGTAGGAGGAGATTGAGGGGAACCTTAGGAGAAAGATAGATGAGATGAGACGAGACGGCGGCAAGGAGGGTCGGTGATAGAAAGGAGAACGACGGAGGAGGCCGCGATGGGATGGAGACTGGCGGAGGAGGCCGTGAGGGGATGGAGGCCAGCGACGGCAGAGGAGAAGGCGTGGCCGCTAGGGTTTAGGGTTCTACGTGATATGAAAGCGTTTTGTTGGCGCCCGTCTATTTATGAATATCATCAGTGATGGGCGATAGTTTCTGCCTGTCACTAATGATCTAGCCATTAGTGATGGGTAAAAACTACTGCCCATCATTGGATCAGTAGTGACGGGTGATAGTTGTCGCCCGTCACGCCCATTAGTGATGGGTGGTAAGTCAACCCGTCACTAATGGGGGTGCCCCCTCTTTAGTGACGAGCTCAATTACAACCCGTCACTGATAAGGCAACATCACTGACGCGTCCAAAATGACCCGTCACTAAAAGTGTATTACTGACACGCATCAATTATCCGTTAGTCAAGCTCTATCACTAAAGACTGTTTTTGTGGTAGTGTGAAAATTTTTCGTTGAATGACTTGACAATACCTTTCCATCCCTCGGTTGTCCAACCATTTTGGCCCCTAAACTTCTCATGCATGTGATCATGAAGTATATCAACAACTCCTTTCTCAAAGTTAAAAATCCAAGAGGCGCGTGTTGATGGAAATATGCCCAAGAGAATTCTAGGGGAACCGGAAGTTCTGGCTTGAGGCCGGAAGTTCTGGATTCTGGAGTATCCGGAAGTTTTGGTTAGACCGGAAGTTCTGGGCTAGCACTAGTTTTGGTTTCTAGAGGAACCGGAAGTTCTGGTTGGACTGAAAGTTCCAAGCCTGCTTGAAAAGTGTATTCTTGACGAACCAGAAGTTCTAGGTATGACCTGAAAGTTTTAGGTCAAAATAAATTTGATACAGAATGTTATTTTCAGAAGTTCCGGTTGAACCAGAAGTTCTGGATCCAGACGAACAGATTAGATCTATTGGGTTTTAATGCTGATTAAAGGCCCATGAGAGGGCTCTATATAAGGAGAGGAGGGGCTAGGATGAAAGGGCTGCTGCTGGTTGTTGCTTCGACCTAACCCTAGCCGCCACCTCTCCTGGCTACATCGGTTGTGGCCGTCTCTTCTCTAACCTCTCGCGTGGTACTAGCATACTGGCGTGAGGTGATCTCGTCCTTATACGTGTGGATACCGTAGAGGCACTGCTGCTACTGCGGTGCTGATCTTCTCCCGTGGAGATCGTCGAACTACATCGTCTTCATCGCCGATGAACGGGCGAAGCTAAGCAGAGCCGATCGAGGACGCGCTTCATCAAATCTACTTCTGCTACCCTAGCACGTCTCGTGGCTAGAGGTAACGATCTATGATCTCATTACACGTATGGTTCCAGGGCAAATAGGGTAAATTTTTTGAATTTAGTGCTAGCATAGCCTCCCCATAACCCAACACGTCTAACTTCTCCTTGAGTCATTGCTGCACTTTAGAAAAAACATACAAATGGTCATAAATATCAATCATTTGCATTTTCATGAATGAAAAAAACATAATCTACACATCTGAAATTCAATAGCAAATTACAACAAAAAAGCCAGAGTGAACCTAAAGATTACTAATACTGTTTGTAGATTATTGATACAACTTGTCACGCTTGATTTTGAGAGTATTGTTCCCACATCTGCATTGCAATTTGATCCCGAAGTACATTTCTATCATGGCCTTGTAATCTTAGTGACTCCACATCATTTTGATGGTTGTCATCTCCCTCTGGTAGGTCAACATAATGAATTAGTTAGATATAAGTAGGTTGGTGATCCAACCAACACTCGTCTCTATTTAGGGTTCTAATTATGTTGTGGAATATGGCTGTTACTGCTAGAATTTTTATTTGAGATTCTATGGGATTATGTGTACCCACTTTGAGAATTTGAAACTGCTTCTTTAGAACTCCAATAGCCCTCTCAACATGCTTCCTAAGAATAGCATGGCGGTGGTTGAATAGCTCACTATGATCTGCATATTGGCTTATTTGGGACGGGTGTCGTGTCCTAAACTCACCTATGTGGTATGGAACTCCATGATATGGTGCAATGTATGATGGTGTATTAGCATACCCTTCATCCACAAGATAGAATTTGCCCTCCAGCATAAGAAAACCCTTGGTAATAGCTGATCTAAGGACCTCGACATATGATGCCGACCCTTTCAACCCATAAGAGACGAATATGAAGTTCAAATTGAGGTCGTACACTACCAGGACATTATATGATAGTGTGCCTTTCCTATTCCTATATGTGGGAGCTTTCTCTTAAGTAATCCTGATGGAAATATGTGTTTCATCAATGGCACCAATACAATTCTGCACATAAACAAAAGAAATCTAAGACAAAGAAAATGTTTAGAAAATTGGCGGATCTAGTGTGTATGGCTCACATTAAAAAATGGCCGAAAATGAGAGTTAGATGCAATCTTCGGGTGAGGTTGGTTGGAACTAGGAAGCTTTACGAATTTATGTGTGAGAGTAGGAATTATATCGAAAATAGCCTTTATATGTCTAAGGATTGTTTCACCACTATGCTAAAAAGCCTTTTCAAGTCTTCCATTGCTAGCATTATGCGAGATCATAAACATGAACATTCCCAATTGCTCCTCAATAGTAACTCTGCATGTGTCACTGTTAATGCAAAAATCGTACAGGGATCTTTGCACCTTCATAGTTGAAGGCCTAAGAGAGTCTGCTTAGCTCCAGTGCAGGTCATAAAAACTCGGAGGTGTACAGAGTGTGCCAGTCAATTTGACCTGCAATTGACAAGGAAGAAACATGAGTTGTTCTAATGCTATCGGATGATGGCTCATCGGCATCAGCTCCAATAGCACAGGGAATAACTACGATGCATCGCATGAGTGTGTCAATATTAATATATCGGCATTTCAATACTAAATCTAATACATCCTTATTGGCAATACTTACCAATTGGCTTGCAATGAATACTCCTGTAAATCAATCTCTATAGTTCGAACCTAACCGATGCAGCGTAAAGACATCATGCGATAAAGTAATACGAACAAAGCTAAGCCTGATTGATAAATAGTGGGTAATTCATCGGCTAAAACTCCGATGACCGGTGGACAAGTAGATTAGATCAGATCGTTTCATATACCTCACGCTAACTGTAATGGATCGAACTTAATCGAGACAACATCACACTGATGATCGACATACGATCGTATCTAATATAACCCTCCATACCGATGGGATTGGTAAATACATCAATCTAGAACATGAAGCATGTCACTACCACAGAAACGTCCTTTAGTGATGGAGCTTTACTAACAGATCAATGGCGCGTGTCAGTAATTCACTTGTAGTGATGGACTATTTTACACATGTCAGTAATGATGCATTATTAGTGACGGGTCATAGTCTCACCCATCACTAAAGATGGGGCACCCTATCATTGCGTAAGACTGCAGTCCTCTGATGAGGTTACCCATAGAGATAGTTTAGTTTGGTATATGGGGTTTTCTATGTTCGTGATTCTATGGTTATATCAAGAACTATGAGACAAAGAGAGTTTAGACAAGTTCAAGCCTCTTGGAGGATAAGAACCTTAGTCCTGTATGATGGAGTATGCGCCGAGGAACTTGATTACAAGGGTGCTCGCGCGCGTATGAATGTAAGGCGTGTCTATGCATCCCTGTGAGAGGTACCCCCGATTCCTTTATATATCGTAGGGGTCGGGGGGTTACCGTTTAAGCTTTAACTACCCAATTAAGTACCTTTACAATGGTTAAATCACTAGGGATCGTGGGCTAGTAATTGTTAGGGAATAGGGAGGCTACGCTAGCAGTAAATTCAAAATTTTCTACTCAGTTCGCCCAGGAACCATGCGTGTAATAGGATCATGGATCGTTACCTCTAATGCGAGACGCGCTAGTGCAGCAGAAGATGGGTTGGGAAAGCGCGTGCTCGATCAACTCCGCCCGACTTCATCCAATCGTCGATGGCGAAGTCGATGTATCCTTGCGATTTTCATGAGAAGATCAGCACCGCGGTAGCAGCGGTGCCTCCACAGTATCCACACATACAGGGACGAGATCACCTCACACCGGTATGCCAGTACCACGTGGAAGATTAGGGGAGAGACGGCCACAACCGGTGTAGCCAGAAGAGGTGGCGGCTAGGGTTAGGGTAGGGCCAACAACAACAATAACCTTTTCGTCCTAGCCCCTCCTCTCCTTATATAGTGCTCTCTCATGGGCCTTTAATCAGTATTAAAGCCCAACAGATCTAATCTGTTTGTCTGGCCGAAAGTTCTGGTCCAGGCTCGGAACTTTCAAAAATAACATTCTGTATCGAATTTATTTCGGCCCAGAAGTTTCAGTTCCACCCGGAACTTCCGGTTCACCTAGAATTCACCTTTCAGGCAGACCCGGAACTTCTGGTCCAATCAGAACATCCGGTTCCTCCAGAAACCAAAACTGGAGCTAGCCCGAAACTTCCGGTCGCACTGAAACTTCCGGTTGCTCTAGAACCCAGAACTTCCAGTTCTCCCAGAATTCTCTTGGGCATATTTCCATCAATTTCCCACTTGCATAAGAGTCAATTCTTGCAAGCTTTAAATTCCATACCCTTAAGTGTGTGACCCGATAGGTTCATATGCAAACGGCAGCTACCCAGAAACCCTTTCCAGATCACAGATCAATAGCGGTACCTAGCAGCACATATTGACCCCCGAAAGCATACAAAATCAAAATCATATTTTCTGAACCTTGATATACTCACGCACCAATCCCTTTACCACATGACATCAGTTAAGCTCAAGGCGAGATTCGTGCTACCCTTGTGATAGCTCGACACTTCACTCGATCAAGTAATGGATTAATCATGATTAAATCTTTAATCATAATGGCATGGCCGTGCACTTTCCCAATCCAACTATCTCGAGGGGCCTACAGACGTCTCTTCCGTTATTATGGAGGGGTAAATTCCATCTTGATCGCTCACATTTCACGACATGTTTCATAACATACCCGAAAGTAACCTTTATAACTACCCAATTACGGAATAGCGTTTGGAAGCCCCTAAGTATGTTACTACACATTCTGGAATCAATGACTATCTTAAGTCAAAGGATTATGCAGGTACACCATTTGAGATGACAACTGATGGCACATCAAGAATAACAATCCTAGCAGTATCTCAAGGTGGGTCTATCCAACACCATGTTCTTTAACATGTGTCCACATTACTGATTTGATATCTCCATATCTATGATACATGAAACATGATCATCGATCAGTTAAATATGCTAATCTATAAATCATCATTATCCCACATGATGATATGAGATTAGGGATCATTTAGAATAACATCGTCATAATACAAATAGTTTCATAAACAAGTCACATACTTGCTGATAATGTAAAAGATAATTATTCAAGGAAAAAGATAACCAATTATTCAAAATACATCAGCACAGACAAGACTCCTTCTCTCACATACATTAGACTCTATTACACAAGTATCTAATATCCATAGAGCTCAAGTGCGCCTCATGATGGAATTGTGCCCAAGAAAATTCTGGGGGAATCGGAAATTCCGGCTATAGCCGGAAGTTCTGGAGTTCTGGAGCATCCGGAAGTTCCGGAGCAGCCCCAGAATTTGGTTTTCTGGATGAACCAGAAGTTCCGGTTGTAACCGAAACTTCCGGGTCGGAATTAATTCGATACAGAAGGTCTATTTTGAAAGTTCCGACTAGAGTCGGAAGTTCCGGGTCGGAATTAATTCGATACAAAAGGTCTGTTTCGGAAGTTCCGACTGGAGTCGGAAGTTCCGGGTCGGAATTAATTCGATACAGAAGGTCTGTTTCGGAAAGTTTCGGCTGTAACCGGAAGTTTCGGACCCAAATTAATTCGACACAGAAGGGTAATTTCGGAAGTTCCGGATAGGATCCGGCAGTTCCGATGACCGGAAGTTCCGGCTGTAACCGGAAGTTCCGGGGTGCGTAGATTAGATCTGTTGGGCTTTTAATCTGGATTAAGAGGCCCATGCTGGGCACTATATAAAGGAGAGAGGGTGGCACGCAAGGGGCTACTGCTTTTGCTCTACCCTAGCCCTAGCCACCACCTCTCCTCTCTCCCAAGTAATCACAAAGGTTATGATCAAACCCTAGAAACTTCACGAGTGGTGCTAGTACGTTGGCGTGGAGTGTTTCCATCCCTGTACGTGTGGACTTCGTGGAGGTGCTGCTCAAATAGCAGCACTCGTCGTCTTCTTCGTGTGAAGATCGCTGGACTTCATCGACTTGATCGTTGGCGAACGGGCGAGGCAAGAAGGAAATGAGTGAGGACGCGCTTCTCCAAATCTTCTTCCGCTGCACTAGCGCGTCTCGCGTTAGAAGGTAACGATCCATGATCCCTCACGCGCATG
>KE371207.1:214981-227575 GCA_000418225.1 Zizania latifolia | reverse complement strand
CTTCATCCTCATCGTCCAATCTTCATCACCCGGTTGACAAGCACTCATCACCTCATGGTTCATACCATGACTCCTCACCATGCTGTGACTGTAAGAACGAGAAAAAGTTTCTAAATTCAGAATATGTGTACAACCATTTGTTAAGACGTGGATTTAAGAAGGGATATTATATATGGAACAAGCATGGCGAAGAAGAAGAAAACGATGGCGAAGTAGATCAGATTGCTAGTAAAGATGAAGGTGGGGCCTGTGATACAGATTACATGAGCGACAATGATATTTTAGGAATTAATAAACATAAGTATACTAATATAGTGGACAATGTTGATCAGATGGTGCCTGATGTGGAGGAACAAGTTGCATATTCTAAAGGAGAGTTTGCCCAATTCTAAAAACTTGTTCGAGACTCGAAAACACTGATCTATCCTAGCTGCAAAGAGAAGCACATGGTCTTATACACTGTCCTGACATTGATAAATGAAGGCGACATACGGATGGTCTGATGTGAGTTTTAAAGCATTACTGAATTTGCTGATGGACCTAGTGCCAGAAGAGAATAAGATGCCGACCACCGTATACGGTGCTAAGAAGATCATATGTCCTCTAGGGTTGGACATAGAGAAAATACATGCATGCAGGAATGATTGTGTTCTATTTCGTGGAGAGTATGCAGACCTTGACAGATGTACAATATATGGGACACATCGATTCAAGAATAGAAAAGAAGATGATGAACTGGACGATGGGTGCAAGAGAAGGAAAGTTCCGAGGAAGGTGATATGGTATTTCCCTGTAATCTCCTGTCTGAAGTGGATGTTTGCAAATGCCAATGAGTCTAAATGACTAAGGTGGCACAAAGAGGGTCGTAAGAATGACTCGACAATACGACATCCAGCAGATTCTGCTCAGTGGAGAACAATTAATGCCACATTTCAATGGTTTGCTAATAATTGCAGGAATATTAGATTTGCCATGAGTATGGATGGCATGAACCCCGTTGGTAATATGAGCAGTGCGCACTACACGTGGCTAGTGTTACTATCTATATACAACCTTCCACCTTGGTTTTGTAAGAAGCGTAAATATATCATGTTGTCGATCTTGATCTCTGGTCCTAAACAATCTAGTAATGACATCGACGTGTATCTCAGACCCTTGGTGGATGATCTGAAACTCTATGGCACGTAGGTATTGAGGTTTGGGACGAGTACATCCGGGAGCACTTCCAGCTACATGCCATATTGTTTGTCACAATAAATGACCTGCCGGCTCATCGTAACTTGTCTAGACAAAGCAAAAGGAAAAGTGAATCTTGCCCACAGTGCTTGGAGGAAACATCGAGCATATGGTTGAACTATTCTAAGAGAATGGTATACATGCGCCATTGACGTTTTCTTCCAATGAAACACCCATACAGAAGAATGAAGCTGCAGTTTGATGGCACCGTAGAGAAAGGAGGACCTCCCAGGCATTTTAGAGGTGCAGAGGTATATGACCAGGTAAAGGGAATAAATGTTGTACTCGGCAAGCGAAAACATCCTTACAATAGTTGTGATAGAATGTGGAACAAGAAGTTAATTTTGTGGGAGCTTGAATATTGATAATATCTGGATGTTCGCCATTCCATCGATACAATGCATGTCGAGAAAAACATGTATGACAGTCTCCTCGGAACAATGCTAAATATGCTAGGCAAAACAAAAGATCATGAGAATACTAGAGCGAATCTTGAGAAAATGGGTTTACGACCGGAGCTACAATCATAGTAGACAGATAAAAGAAAGTTCTTGCCTTCATCTTGCATCACCCTTTCTAGGAAGGAGAGGAAGGAGTTTAGTGAATTCTTGGATAGCATTAAAGTTCCATCAGGTTACTCATCGAATATCAGCAAACTTGTCAACCTAAAGGAACTTAAGATGGTTGGTGGAATGAAGACTCATGATTGTCATGTGATGCTGACTCAAATGATTGCTGTTGGAATAAAAAATATGTTACCGGTGGGGGTAAGAGAGGCTATAATGAGTCTGTATTTTTTCTTCAATGCAATTGAACAGAAAGTACTTGACCCAACAGTGCTAGAAGAACTAGAGAAAAAACAATTCTTGACTCTCTGTTCTTGAGATGTACTATCCTCCATCATTCTTTAATATTATGGTACATCTCACCTCACATCTAGTCAAAGAAATTTTCTTTCTTAGGCATGTTTTCTTGCATCAGATGTACCTGTACGAGAGATACATGGGTGTTCTAAAGAAGTATGTTAGGAATCGTTCTTCACTCGAGGGATGCATCACACAGGGTTACTCTAGCGAGGAAGTAATAGAGTGTTGTGTTGAGTACACAGACTCAGATAACCCAATTGGTTCAACAGTCGGCACAACACTTGTGCGGTCACTTTTATAGGTGACTGCACAAGTGTTGTGCTAGGTTTCTACTGATCATCAGTGACGGGCCCATCACTGATGATAAGTCATAAATGATGGGCGGTAACTATCACCCGTCACTGATGATAAGTCATCAGTGATGGGCGGTAACTACCACCCATCACTAAGGAGAGTCATTAGTAACGGGCGGTAGTTACCCCCGTCACTAATGACTCCCGCTTATAAATAGGAGGGCCCCAAAGTGAATCGGCACGCTTTTATTTTGCGCAAGCCTAACCCTAGCCTCTCAGCGCCGTCACCTTCGTCGTGTTCCTCACTGGCCCCACCGTGCTCCATTCCATCTTGGCCATCCGTTCCATCCCATGTGGCCCCCGTTCCACCGTTCGTTCCATCGCACGTGGCCTCCGTTCCATCGCACGTGGCCTCCGTTCCATGCTTAGTTTCGTCACGCGTGGCCGACCCTACTAGCTGTCACCTCTGTTGCATCCTCCTCCTCCTCCTAAGGTCCTCTCCTCCTCCGACATGGCTAGGGTTTGTGAGTTAGAGAATATGTGGATAGTTTGTGAATATGTTGCTTTGTGAATAATTTATGATAATGTTGCTTTGTGGATAATTTATAAAATATTTGCTCAGTGAAGATGATGCTATTAGTATGAGGATGTATGTGACAATTAGGTCTATTTTTTTGTTTTCACAAGTTTATTCACATCATGATCTCTCATTATCACTACTACAGAAAACTCTATTTACGATGAGTGATAACCTTTATTAGTGACGAACAAGTCTTCTGTCACTCTTATCATGTCAGTAATGTAACACCTTTAGTGACGGGCGGTAATATTCACTCGTCACTAAAGGGGGCTTATCGGCTCACCTGCTACGGCCCTTTAGTGATGGGTCATAATGTCACCCATCACTAAAGGGTTCTTTAGTGACGGGTGATTATTATCACCCGTCACTAATATTATGGTCATTTTAAAAAAATAATTATTTTTAGGCTGCATTCTAAATCAAAGCCAAGACTTGGCAGCCAACATATCCAACATTCTAGAGCACATCATAGATAATTTATCACAGAACACAAATAATTTATCACAAAACACAGACAATCCATCATAAAAAATTCATAACCAAATTAGTATTACATATATTAACTTCTAACTGTTATCTCGAATAACATGGCTAAAATAAAGTTCCACAAGAGCATTCGATCACTAACTTCTAACTTCTAGCTAACTTCTAACTTTAAGAGGTTGAATAGTGTCTTGAGGAGATTCTCTTTGTCTACCCTCCATAAATTACTTAAGGCTATACATGTCTAGTTTTGCAGCTTCTTTTATGGTCACCCTTCTCCCTAAAGAAAATAGAATCAGTACAAAATACATAATAGTTATCAGTGCAAAAAGTAAGATGGATAGAAAGACATCATACCCTAGATTTACACAACAGACATGACAGCCTCAATTGCACCATTGTTGATGTTGAAATGGAAGGCGCATACTGTGCCAACTTCTAACACGTTATCTCAAAGAAATTAGCTAAAACCAGTAGTTAGGTAGCACTGTCCATCCGTGGATTTCTGTACCGCAATTGGAACTGCCTCAGACCTTGCTGCTGCCACTTGAATCTCGGTGGTCTGCTAGTGTAGGTAAGGTATGATGTACTTCTCATAGTACTGCCTTAAAAAGTACTATAACAATAAAATTTAAACAAAGCTAGTTAGACAAGGCCAAGTGCATAGATGATCGAGTTAACCACCGACATGTGCAAAAAGCTTACCACCGACTTCTTGTTGATGATCGAGTTATTTATTGTGTAGACATATAACCGAGTCTCAGAGAAAAAACCTGCTGAGATGTCTTACAGGAGAGCCTTCCTTGCTAGAGTTACATCTATTGGATTGTCAAAATAACAGATGTACTTTAATTGTTCCATTTGGTCGGTGTCGACCTCCCTGGCTATCCGCTTCCCCTTCTTCCTCGCCGCAACATTGCTAGGACCCTCCCCTGACATTATAAAAAACTAATTTAAGTACCTAAACAAAATATGCATGTCTAGTACCTAAACAGTTTGCTAAAGATTGATACCACTATCATTGTCCTTCACTTTTATGGCCGTTGGGGCCTTCTCATCGCCAACGTTAGTGTAAAATTTGGCAATAATAGTCAATGGGGCCTGTCCCATTGTTATTGTAACATAGTCCCCTTGTGTTAGGCCGGCTCTTTTACTAAATTCGGGCTATCATTTGTGGAGGCATACCCTGTCTCTGTAGCTCGCAACCTCAACCTCTGTGATGCACCCATCTCTTGTTAATATCTTATGGGTGTCACCAGCGTAAATGTTATTGATGTCGCCAAAGTTTTTTGATAGAAATTATAACAATAAGATAACACGACATCAGTTTGTTAGTTTTATTAGCACATAAACAAAATATGTAATATGCAATGTATAAATCTGGTGACACTCACCATTGACTAGATAGATTGATCTTTATGAAGCAACTATTAGAAACATAAGTTGGTACCATAGAAATATACCTACTAGTGGAAGCACGTTGTCTAGAGGTAGTGCCCTATTGAATACTTGGGAGGCTTGACATGTCCCTGATTCATGTTATATTTGACAATGATGAAAAAAGTACAATACTACTTGCATAAACTCTAATATTCATTAAGAAACATACTCACAAAGCAATATATTCACAAAGCATCATATATATTCACAAAGCAACATATATATTCACAAAGTAACATATTCACTAAGTAACATATTCACTGAGTAATATATTTACAAAGCAACTTCACTAAGCAACAAACCCTAGCCTCCACAGAGGAGTAGGAGGAGGACGAGGAGGTTGAGGAGAACCTTAGGAGGAAGATGCACGAGGCGGCGGCGAGGAGGCTCGGTGATAGAAGAGGAGACCCCTGCGAAGGAGGCCACATGGGACGGAGGCCGGCGGAGGAGGCCGTGAGGGGACAGAGACCACGACGACGGAGGAGAACGACGGTGGAACTGTGGAGCGTGACAGCAAAATGACTGCGGCGGAGAAGGCGTGGCTGCTAGGGTTTAGGGTTCTGCACGATATAAAAGCATTCTGTTGGCGCTCACCTATTTATAAACATCATCAGTGACAGGTGATAGTTTCTATCCGTCACTAATGATCTAGCCATTAGTGACGGGTGGAAACTACCGCCCGTCGCTGGTTCAGTAGTGACAGGTTATAGTTGCTGCCCGTCACGCCCATTAGTGATGGGTGGTAATTCAACCCGTCACTAATGGGGGTGCCCCCTCTTTAGTGACGGGCCACATTACGACTCGTCACTAATAAGGCAATATCACTGACACGTCCAAAACAGCCCGTCACTAAAAGTGTATTAGTGATGCGCATCAATTATCCGTTAGTAAAGCTCCGTTACTAAAGACTATTTTTATGGTAGTGTTTGTGCTAATATTATTGTTCCTATATTTTGTTCATGCAATGTTCTTTTATTACGTCCCTTTCATTATGCGCTTACTATTATTGCTTAGTACTATTGCTTAATGAATTAGTTGTCACACACACCTGTGAATTAAATTATAGCCTAGTGGCGAGGAGGCAATTAAATTGGCAGCCCAACATCTGAGAGCAATCATGTTCAACGTATAGTAGGTTATGTCTATGTTGTCACAAAGAAATTGTTTTAGTTTATAAAATCATATTCAATGTTACATTCCTATGGTTATTAAATTGTACTCATTATATTCTTTGTATTTCACTTTTAAAATTAATATTCTATGTTACATTAAATTGTACTCATTACATTCCTATGGTTATTAAATTATACTCATTACATTCTTTTTATTTCACTTTTTAAAATAATGTTCTATGTTACATTAAATTATACTCATTATATTCCTATGGTTATTAAATTGCACTCACTTTTCATTGTATTTTGAGTATTCATATTATTTCATTTGTTTTTTCAAGAGTCTCTTACTTTTTACCTCATTCTAAACAAATTTTGAAAAATGAGTTAGAGTCGCGCAACCGATTACGTCATCTCCCTTTCGGGAGTGTTGGATTATAAATATGACTGGACAAGTGGTCATATTTATAGGAAGACGCTCCCGAATTATCCACACACTTTGGACAGTCCGAGGATGTGCAGCCCATGTAGCTAGACCACGTGGTCCTGTACGGTTCCAGAGAGAGTTTCAGTGGTGTCTCCCTGTTGTTCTCTGGATACACAACTCTCTTGACCCTAAGTCGAGACGTGTATTTGGAGAACAGCGGGGAGATGCTGCCAAAATTCTCTCTAGAACTATATGAGACCACGGGGAGATGCTGCCGAAATTCTCTCTTGACATATCTCCAGATAGGATTTAGGACCTATCCTTACCTATTAGTGCCCAAAGTCTAGTGTCGTACGATCGTACATTTTTTATAATGAAACATTAAGGTCTCCCTTCTCTTAATGTCTAGATGTCTACTCATTCCTCTGCCGGGTCTTCTAGCTCCACCGATGAAGTCGAGCTAGCAATCAAGAAGCCAAGGACGCATACAAAGTGGCCGACAGACAAGCTAATCGTCACGGCGGTCGACAGTAATGGCCTACCAACAGATAAAGCGGACTTGCAACAGCTGAGGAACCTTGCAGGACTTATTGCACGGGTGAGGGTCCCATTGACCCTGAGGAAGTTCGACGATCTCAGTCGAGAGTAGAAGACTGCACTTTTCAACGATGGGATCAACAATTTCCTCGAGTTTCCCGAGAATACAAAGGCGGTAGCTTTAAGGACTGTGATGAAGATGATATCAAAGCTGTGGAGATCTCAAAAAAGCAACCTTGTCTTAAACTTTGTTGCCAAAGACCTCGAGCCCTTCAAAAAGTACCCGTACTTGAAAAAGAAGGACTGGGACCAATTTTGTCAACATGAAGAGCTCAGCTTAATTCAAGGCAGAAAGCTCTGCCAAGAATGAGCTCCGAGCTAGGAATAAGCTACCCCACAATCTTGGCACAACTGGTTATGTGGGGAAGAAAGGTAAGTGGTTGGCCAAAGATGCCAAGATGGCTAGTGAGGACAAAGAAAATTCGTGGCAGCAGTTTTTCGGCAGAGCACAATCGTTTCTAAGGGCCCGGGGGAGACTGATAGAGAGCGGTGAAGTCACGTGGACCTCGAGTGAAGCGACGTCAGTGGCTCACAAGGATCCTTCACTACCGTGCAGGAGCAGGATGAGCTAACAAGTGCTCTCAGCAACCCAGAGCACCTAGTCATGTGCGGGGTGTCTCTAGCTCACAAGGCTGGAAGCATGCTTTCTCAAACAATGCTGATATGCACAAGAAGCGAAGAAGGTCTAGGGGAATCGATGTGGAAGTGCTCTCATAGAAAATCAAGAAGGATCTATATGCAGATATCGCGAGGAGCTTAGCTCTACAGGATATCATCCTTCTAGATCAAGCTACATTAGATATCTCTGCTTGTGTCAAAAAGAGCAGATGTGCATCGAGAGAGGTCGAGCAGCAACGACCACAAGTGACCCCACAAATTTGCAGTGATTTAGAACACACGATTGACCGGCTAACTGAACCAACCCCGTGCAAGCTTATCTTAAAGTCTAGAGGGTTTCAGATTGAGGTGGCAAGGGGTGTGGTCTACCCATATCAGCATAAGCTACACACTATGCTAATAAGGGAGGGATATGCAGTGGTGTATATCGATTTTGTGCACCCTAACACGAAAGACATCGCACTGCCTATTCCTCCAAATGATGAAATCATCACGCTGTGCGACGCACATCTATCAAGGGTACAATGGAGCTGGGTGGATATTTTCGTCGATGCCGAGATATCTGCAAGCCAGGCTCATGCTCAACCTCCTGCTTCTTAACCTCCTGCTGCTCAACCTCTTGCTGTACCTGCTGCTCATTCTCCTACACCTGTTGAGCAAGTTAAAAGTGCCACTGCTGTGCCATCTCCTAAGAAGCCAACGGTCACAAAGACCAAAATGAAGAAGACCATCGGCAGAATGTCCAAAAAAGTTGCGAAGCCTATTACGGTGTCCACCTAGACTTAGGCAAATCCTAAGTACCAAGCTGGCAAGGCTCTGCTCCCTCAAGATCAGCTAAGGAAGGCTGGGCAAGCCATAATGGGTCTCCATGCATTCTACCTAAATGGTTGTAACAACAATAAATCATCAGTTATTGTAGTGTACAAGCAATAGAATTTCTATACTAGTGGCAACTATTTTTTGCTTTGTTTCGAGGATCTATATGATCTTTTCAATATGGGCGCTCTCGACATCAGCTTGCTACGGTGCTGGACATTGTAAGTCACTTAACCTAGTCTTTCAATTAAAGTCGATATATAATTATATGGTATTAATTACTCTTTTATATCTGCAGGCTAATGTGGCAAGAATGTAAGAAGCGACCATTCAAATTTCTTGACCCACAGCAGTTAGCAATGTCAACCATCGCGAATGATAGGGAGTCATGCGTCGAGTATGTATGTAAGGTACTCTTCAATTGCACCGTAAGAGAACAATTTTTAATGGGCGTACATCACTTGAATGGACATTATGTCCTACTACTCTTCGCTCCCAAGTAGAACATTGTATGGTACATTGACTCAGTGACCGCACCGAGAGGGACTTCTCAGTAATCAGAAGTATAATCGACGAGTAAGATTTTCTTCACTTTATAATTACTATAAGTTTAACCTTTAACCTGTTCAAGCTAAACTCAATTTTATTATACCTCGTTATAGAGCTTTCGGTGTCGGTCTCAAGACATCAAACACAATGGAACGCTGATAGTTGGTGCATAAAACCACAGTGCCGGTAGGGCTCTAAATGTTTGCTTTTTCAAAATTAAATGTGTCGTCCAAACTAATCGTGTATTTCCATAACAGTGCTACACTCAATCTCTTGAAAACCAATGTGGGTTTTATGTCATACATCATATGATGTTGACCCTAAAGATAGCGGATATGAAATCACCTGACGTAAGATATTATCATATACTTCATTTCAGTGTTGAATTTACGTTTCACTTATGTAGACATAGACTAACATAAAAAACTCAATTTGCAAGAATTCAACATACCTGAAGATAATCTTAGCGAGACTGACTTGCTGTCCATCCATTCACGGCAAGCGTCATTCTTTGTGGACAATGTCTTCAAACCGAGAGGCGCTTTCTATTACAAAAGCTCACATTAATGTTTGTTGCATTGGTTGTGAACTTGTGATGTAATCTGACTTCTAACATTTGGTGATCAAATCTGTGATGTTTGCAATACAATTTCTAATGTATGTTTTGATTCTGTAATACAATTTATGTTGATGGCATTCTGTGTTTTTTGCAATGTACAATGTTGGCTACCAAATCCTAACTTTGATTCAGGATGCAGTCTAAAAAAATTATTTTTTACAATATGACCATAACATTAGTGACGGGTCTAAATAAATACCCGTCACTAAAGGTTCCCTATAGTGACGGGTGTCAGTTACTCCCCGTCACTATAGTTTGACCTTTAGTGATGGGTCACCATATTCACCCGTCACTAAAGGATTCATGCCGGACGCGACATGGACATGGAGGGACCCTTTGGTGACGGGTGTTTACCCATCACTAATGACAGGGCTTTACTGACACGATAAGAGTGACGGGAGACATGCCCATCACTAATGTACGTTATTACCCATCACTAAAGTGCTTTTCTGTGGTAGTGCACAGTATAAAAACAAGAAATGATGTATCACACCAATAACTAGTAAACCTACTCAATCTAATCATAGTATCAGATCTAACTGAGAAAGCTGTAATTAGATCAATCAGTTTACCAAGAAGGCTATCTCTGGCGTGATCAGAGATCGGACCGAACAGATGTAGCCTGATCCCACACAGGAAATCGCCCTCATGCTACATATCTAAAAGTTAATGATGCGTCAAGAGTTGATTGGATGGTTGATTGAATATTTTACAATCACCCTGAACTCAACTATTTATAGCTAGGAAAACAACTAATCCGTGTTTGATACAAAATCTGAACTAATTTATTATCTAATAAATAAAGATAAAGTTTTTGCCAAGCTCGAGCCCACGTCGCATGCGTCTCGACTTTGCCTGTTAAGCTTCTTCCGGCGGCCCATTGGCCCAACCTGCTGGCCGACAACTTATGATGCATTGGCCCAATTTCTGGTGTCAACAGTCACGCAAGAGACTCACTCGTCTAAGATAATTTGATGTTGCCTTATCTCTGGCTCCATACGAAACTCACTCCTACACCAACTCTAGTGCTCTTCAAGAATTTCCTTCATCTTTTTAGCACCAGTATAAGCTGAAGTATTAAATAGCCTTTTTTCATCATTAAGCGATTCAAGTATGCCGGGAACAATTACGAAAAAGAGTTCATCCTCTTTCTCCTCCATTTGTAAATTTTTTTAATTTTCTCCTTCCTATATTCCATAATGTGATTCCTAGAACCCATTATCTAATATTTACAGAAAAGAACAAAATTAGATACAAAATGATACTACTAAACCATACGTGAGTGATCAGACACAGATTATGGATCATCATAGATACTGGTATTAGAATCCCAACTCTGCATCATCCATGACACACCCCAGTCCCCCAAATGTATGAGAACATAACTAACAAACAGCATAATACTATTCTAAAATAAAACCATGCGAAGTGGTTACTTCACTCAAGGAAAGTGCTTCTCAGAATGAACGACGACAACACAAAACAATCACAATATCACCTCATATAGTGGGTGGCACACCTAACAGATATACTATCTTAGGAATTTCAGATAAGATCTAATACTTTGCGATCATTTAACACTGGCATAACGAAGATATAATGAATGTAACATCTAGGGCTGCAAAATCAGGAACATTGCAAAAATAAAGTTTAGAAATACAGAATGGGTGCAAGCAAAACTTCTGGTGCTGCTTAATAAGAAATATAATCAAAAGAAAGACTGCATGGAGCACATCTCGCAGTCGCAGAACTTTTGATAGCTGGTTGTTCCCTCTCAGGCTCAGCGCAAAAGGCAAAAGTTAGAACAGCTGCTGCTGACAATGATTGAGCTTGTGTAGAAGAGTCTAGTAATTTAAAATAGTTAAAATTGAGTGAATATTCAGTAATATTAGTTCTGAATTCTGATTTTTCGAAAAAAAACATGTTTTGAATTCTGATTTGACATGGTTTTGATTATCAGGGGACATAAACAAGTGAAACACTACAAAGATTTGCAAGAAAGGGAGCTGCATGGCCGAACAAACAATTCTGAAGGCACTAACACTATCCAGAATGGAGTAATGTGAGACCCGGCAATCATCAATGCTCTAATTTACCTCAAACAAAACGTACTAGGAACAAATCATCTCACCAATCCAATGAAAGAACCATTTCCCAAATTTCGACCACTAACCATTTCACTTCTCCATCAAAACACCTCTATCCTGAATCCCTAAATGATCCATCTACAAAGAAGGAAACAAACCACGTAGCGGGACAACGGATCACAGATCCAGCCAATCAATTGTAGGACCGAAACTAGCGACCAGAGGGGGGGGTGAATGGGCGCAAAACAGAAAAATAGCGGAAAATAAAATTCTGGACAGAAGGTCCAAATCGGAAGTTCCGAATTGGAGCCGGAAGTTCCGATGTACCGGAAGTTCCGGTCGGAGCCGGAAGTTCCGATTGATTCAGAACACCAGACAGAGAGCTCAAACCGGAAGTTCCGGACGGAATCGGAAGTTCCGATGTACCGGAAGTTCCGATCGGAGCCGGAAGTTCCGATTGATCCAGAACGCCATACAGAAGGTCCAAAACGAAAGTTCCGGTGGCAAACCGGAAGTTCCGATTTGCCTAGAATAGCACGAAAAACCTTCAAAAACTCTCAAAATCAAGTTGTCCAAAAGAGGAAGATGATGACCAAAGTGTAGATGAGTGCAACAAGCGTTCTATTGCAGAAGAAACGCACAAAAGCACTCAAACAACCTCAATCATCATCAAGACCGATTAAGACTTGGGCAACAAGAAAACTCTCACAAAAAATGTATTCTCTCAAAACGAATCACAAGCACTTGATAATCATCATCTCAATAACAAGATATTCATTCAAGAATCATATGAGACAATAAAGACAAGTACTTGAATCAAAAGCGTGCACAACGTTCATCTAGTCAAATAATCGGTTTATACGGTATGCAA
>KE371207.1:195081-205131 GCA_000418225.1 Zizania latifolia | reverse complement strand
CGCGCGAACTCCATCACGGTCAAGTCTCTTCATCTCTCATCTTCTTTCCCCGTTGACAATCACTCATCATCCCCATGGTATACACCATGGCTCCTCATCAATACAGATCGAACCCCTATGCATCACAACGAGAGATCACAGAACCATCCAACAAACAAACAAGGAAATTAAGGAGGATGCATACCTACCTAGAAGTAAGGATGAAAACAGATCGGATACAGACGGATATTAGTGATATCATATTCATTTTTATATTTTTTTTATTTGGATACCCTGGATACGGATACGGATACGGAAATAGATATTATCGGATACAAATACCGAGTAGATACAGAGCGGATATGA
Organism: Zizania latifolia; assembly: GCA_000418225.1. Lineage (NCBI taxonomy): Eukaryota > Viridiplantae > Streptophyta > Magnoliopsida > Poales > Poaceae > Zizania > Zizania latifolia. Next base: position 204,786 of record KE371207.1, on the reverse strand, counting down.
ATATGATTACAGATATTTATAAAAAAAACACTCTAGTAGATAATAAATATTCTCCAAATTTAGAATTTTTTGAATTCCAAAATCTTTTAAAAGATCACATTTCTTTTTTAAAATCCTAGAGAAAATATAACATTGTAACCCCACAATGAATCAGCATCAGTTGAGAAATGCAACCAATCACTTGATAAATAGATTGTTCCTTTTTGGGCTGATTTTATTAGGATAGTATAATTCTTTTCATGCATAAAAATACAGGATCATTTTACTTGTTATAAATAATGAATTGACAAAAATAGAAATATAAATTGTATGCTACGGACTCTCCATCAAGAACTTTAAGTAACCTTAAGCAATCTCTGAGTTTAAAAAACATTTCTTCTTTTATTTTTCTATTTTTTATCTTTCTCCTTTTCTTTCTTTCTTTCTCTTTCTTCTCCCTTTCCTTCTTCTTCCATCTTTCCTCTTTCTTCCTTTTCCCTTTCCCTTTCCTTGTTTATCCTGCATGACGTGGTGCTAGCAACGCAGACGCGTGGCACGACAGCCGGGCATGGTGTGGCCGAGTGAGGCGGCGGGGCGCAGCGAGGCCAGGAGCAACGGGGCGTGGTGCGGCATAGTCGGGCGAGGTCGGGTGGGCGCCGACGAGGTCGAGAGCGGAGGGCCGAGACAGGGCGAGGTGCCACTACGGAGGGGAGGCCGGTGGGCACGGTAGGTGAGGCGGGCAGCGCTCTAGGATGTGAGAGAAAATGACTTGAGACTCTATATTATAGAAAGTGAATACATATACTAAAGCTAATCTATCAGTTACAGATAACTGAGTTGAATGGGTCTTTTTTCCGGATAATCTGAATATATATTCGTATCCTTTGGATACCAGTGATATCATATTTTTTCCGAATCTGAAATAAAAAATCTGAATCCGAATCTATTCTTTTCGTATTCAGATGGAAACTATCTGAATCACTTTCACCCCTACCTAGGAGGCGGTAAAAGAGGAAGATATCGACCAAGAACTCGGCCAAAAGATTTGGATGGAGGAGACGGCGGGCTCGGGCTAGTCGTCCTTAGCGCTGTTGGAGGAAAGCAGTGGCGCATAGGCGACGAACAACGGCGCCCAGAAGAAACAAGAAGCAACACATGCGGTGAACAGAATCCACGTGTGGGGAGGAGTTTTTTCTCTCCTCGTGGATCCACCGAAAATAGGCTCTAGTGGGCCATGAAATCCCAGCATCCAAAGGGCCACCGTGGACCAACGGGAATCGAAACGCCAGGCTAAAATTCCCCAAGGGTTTGGACCGAAATCTCCATTAAGATTGAATCCCAGGCCAAAATTTCCATAAGATTTGAGCCGAAATCCTCACCGAAATTGAGCTTACCAAACAAGCTCAGGTCAGCAAAAATCCCCTTCCTCGCCTCTATCCCTCTGCCGTCGCATTGCCATCTCCTCCTCCCTCTGTGGTTCTCCTTCTGACATCACATCTCTAGTGCTCCCCGTCCACACATCGCAGCAATGCTCCTCCGGACGCCCATCCCTGTGGCCCTATGTCAGCGTCCCCACCACCACCAATCCTGGGTGAGTCCCTTCCTCTCTCTTTCCCTTGTTTCTGTAGTAACCGCTTCCCCAATTCGCTCCCCTGTGCAATTTGGGCAATTTAATCAATCAACAATGGTGGCTACACTAGCGCCGATGGACGTCGAGGCTGATCTCCGGGAGCGGCAGCATCAGGCGTCGCCGTGTCAGCAGGTTCCTTTCTGGTCAGGTTGGTGAATAGCAATGGTGGTAACTAGGCTATCCCAGTGCTTCTTTTTCAGTTCTTACTTTTGCAAAATAGCTTGGATTGGATGCTGGAAGCCTGGAAGCAAGTAGATAGTGTTCTTGATTTTGATTTCCTTTTATATTGATGAGTGCAAGTGGGGTAGAGTTTGGAAATATTTGGAGAGGATCAATTTAACAGTTTTTTGTTACTGAATTCTTGCTATCCTACCATGCATGTTTGTTCTGAATGTCACTCCATTGAAGACAGGCAACTGTCATTGGAGGGAGTAAATCAGCTTCTGCTAGTCTACACCAACTCCTAGATCAGTACACGTTGCTCTGAGTATGTTGAAATGTTAGCATGTGACTTGCATGGAGTATTTCCAATATTGCTTTCCATGTTTTCACAAACTCACGGTATATGATGACCTAGACCATTACAAGTTGTTGATCTAAGCATGATGATGTGATGCTTACCATGTGAATTTCATCTGAAGATCCATCTATTTGAGATTAATTTCATTGCAGATTTAATGGTGAATCATATGAACCTCCAAATATCATGCCAATTGTTCATAGCAGTCAATACCATCCAGTAGAACTACTCGGTTACTTCCTTCAGCAGAACGTCATGTATACAATGATATTTCAATTCAAACTAAACATAAATTATTTTGTAAACTATTTTGCTGCACATCCATTGTTTAACAAAAGTAAAATAGATGTCATTATTTTGAAATAATGAATATTTCAGGTTACTTTAGTTTTATACAATCCTTTGTGTTGAAAATTTTTACATAAATTGTAGGCAAAACATACTTGCATTATTTTTAATTTTTATTCGAGTCGATCATTTGATCATTTGGTCTGACTTTCTCTTTCCAATACGCAAGCACCAGCTCTCCGAAGTCACCACTTCTCTTTCCTAATTTGTGTTGTTTACGGATATAATTTGGATGTTAAATGTTTCATGATCTTGTAACATGAATGTTTATTGATATATATTTTTTAATTGATGAGCCTATAAAGACATTTTTCTGATTTCTGTAATTTTCTGATTTTTCTTCATTTTTCCACGATTTTTATCCTTGTTAGTTCCCAAATGGTAGCTATGAATACTTTTCAGTGGGGAATTTCTCTATAGGGAATTGGAGGGGATGCATATCACTCAAAAAATCACCATAGGGGGTATTATTCCCTGGGTTTTTATCCCCCTCCTTCCAAACGAGCCCTAAGCGGCTAATGTGAGCCTTGGGAGTCTTTTTGATAGACAGAGGGATTCCTAGATATTTGCAGAGAAATTCAGATATGTATTCTTTTATCGGTTTCACCTATATAAGACTCATAGATCATCATGTATGACTCTGAATTCTGGAACGCATGACCATCCCTGCATGTTCCGTTCAATTTGCTGTGGATCGATCAGAACAATAATTGCCACCATCTAGGCAGAGCTAAAAGGAAAGCATTAGAACACTATAGCTCATAGACAAGGTTTCTATGCTACCGTTTCTGCATACTTATTTCAGACATATTTTTTCTGTCCGAAATGTCATAAATTTAAGAACATAGCTTGGTTAACATATGAAAACTCATTTCCAATACTTCATTAATAGCGATCTCTAGTAAAACATATTAACCCAAGCATACGTAAATATCATATCGGTTGAACCTTGTAATGTTTCATATGTACATGTCCCTTTGCTTCACAATATTGATCGAGCACTAGGTGACATTTGTGTCATCCTATCAATAGCTCGATCCTCTCTTGATCTCCATATTAAATTATAATCTGTGATTAACTCTTTAATCACTTCAGCATGGCCATAAATTTCCATAATCCATTACATCAAGAGGTCCAGAGATATCTCTCCCATAAGGAGGGGCAAATTCCATCCCATTGCATGTTTCATAATATATCCGAAGACTACTTTTATAACTATCTAGTTACAGAGTAGCATTTGGTAGACTCAAAGTATCAGGGATGTGACCCCCGGTACCCTATAATTGGGCTTATCAGTCCGGACCGAGAGCAGACCAAGTCTAGCCTTGCCGTCTGGTATGGCCCATGAATGGGGATTCAGCTCCGATAAGGAAGGATTGGTTCTTATCGGGTGATTGGACTCTAGATTTGGCATGAAGAGATATATTTATACTAGAATATATGTAATTAGGGATTTAGTACTCAAGTTCAGTAAGAAACCTTAGATCAACTCGGGGTAGAGTCCTAGGTTGTTAGGCTCATCTCCTGAGTATATAAAGGAGGCGAGACCCTCCAGAGACATCTACTGATCTACGCATCAAACCATCTAGTCATCTAGCATCATATTTTTCTTACTTTCGACGCCTCAAGCCCCCCATATCTTGATTGCATCGTATTATAAGCTCCACCACCATATTAAACACCAAAACACTAGACATAGAGTTATTATCCCTTAGAAGACCTGAACTAATATAAATCTTAGCTCTTGTGTTCTTGAGTCGACCATCGGGTTCGAAGGCGCTGCGCTTCTCTTACACACATCTAATCACCACCTCGGGTACCCCCTTAGGTGGACTGCTCGGTGATTCACCAATAGTTGGCGCGCTAGGTAGGGGATCACGTCGCTTTCACTAGGATCCGATTGGATCACCACATCGACTTTTCGTCAAGCTAGGGACAACGCTCGTCCTGGGCAACACAACGTACGTCGTCGACTCGGCCGAGAAGCTGATCCCTTTCGACTCAGTCCCAACGCCTGGGCAATCGTCGCGCCGGACTCTTGACCCCTTCCTCCCGTGAAAGGAAGATCGGGTCACCGAACATCTGGCTGATACTCTCCGAGAGTTGGATCTCAATAAGCTCCCCAAACAAGTGGCTATCCAAGTCTTTCAGCACCTCCACCAGAGCTTCGAGGAGTTATATCCCCGAGGCTCGCATCATCAGGAGGATTTCCCCGAGCACGCCAGGGGATGTCTCACCGGGCGGCTCTCCCGAGCACACTCCAGAACCACCGATGACCATGCCATGGCTCTCGGATCTAGCTCCTCCTGCCGCACCAAGTCGACAAAACAACAGCACAAGATTTCTAGAAAAAACAACTGGGGACCTCAAGAGGATGACTAGCGATTCAAGCGTTCAAGGAAGGACAAACGCGACGACACCAGGGGCCAGAGGGACAGCACCAAGGATCGGCCACGCCGACGCCTTACCCATAGGAGGGTGTGGCATAGGAAAACCAGTGAGGACGTTACGATGCATGAAGAGTAGCGGGCCAAGATCGAGAAGATGGTGGACCGGTGGGGATCGACGTCGAACCAAGTCGCTTTTGAAAGAAATACTTTAGCCCGATGCCACCTCGAATTTTGCCAAAAAACAATGGACGTCATCACGATCCGACTCCTCCTTTTTTATCCAACTATGTACCCTTCGCTCATATGAAATAAAGTTTAGGATTTTTTTCATTAAGTAGAACTGTGTCATTTACCTTCTTAAACAACAATCGCTAGGCTCGAGCCCTTTTAGGTCAATGCGAAACGTCACGCGTCTAGCTCAAACGGTTGTGCCCCTATGGATTTGCTCCGGGTTTAGCGTTAGCAACCGCACAAGTGAATAAGAGTTGGTGTTTGCGCCCTCTCGGCGTCTGATCGCTAGCCAAGGCCCTCGGGAGCTCGAGTCCTAGGCCTCAACTTCAAAAAAGTCTCGATAGCCTCAAGAACTCGTGATGCCTGATGTCAGGATTGGCGCATAAGCGGCATTAGTTTCCTGCGCCCTAGACTATATGGCTATACCGGGGGCTCGAGGTTTCTCCTCGGACACACGAAGGACTTGATAAAATAAAAAAAAACTCACAAGGACCTCGAGGGCTTATTCGGCCTGATGTCGGTAGGTGCGTGTATGGCCTAAGGGCCTCACGCCGAGTACTATATGACCTAAAGTTCCTCGGGGTAAAAGCGGTGTCAAGACTAAAAACTTGCAAGTCACGAAAGACTTCCCTCCATTTCACAAAATGATACCAAGTTCTTACAAGCAAGTTTTATACTAACTACTCATGCACTGATGCAGATTATGATACAACTATTCTTCGGGGGCTCTGCCTCGGGCTCCTGGACTTCGAGAGGCGTTGCCATGGCTGCAAGGTCCTCTGGAGGGGGTAGGAACTGGAGGTCTCTGGTGATCACGGAGGTGATGCCTTCCACCTCCTATCGAAACGCCGCTGCTTGGCCTTCAGTCGTCTCCGCAGGCATGCCGTTCTCCAGCACACGAAGGTCCACCGATGGGAAATGAGACCGGACATAGACCAAGGCTTGCTCAGCCCCAGTCTTCACCGCCTCATCGATGAGGAGGCAGAGCTAGGCCTCAAGTCTCTCAAGCTTGTCACAGAACTCCACGTCGGCATCCTCGACAAGGAGCGAGTACACATGCTCGACTACGGCGCGGACCTCGACTGCCTCCCTCTCGAGTTCCCCAATTCGAGCGTGGGCCTCGAACACCTCTCCCTCAAGCTCCTCGATGCGGGCGTGGTGCCGATCATGCCTCCCTACGAGTAGAAGAATAACAAAGGTTAAGTTCAAGACGAACCACGAGGCTGGGAACATAACCACCAGTAAAAGACTCACTCTAATATTTGGCAGCCGCCGAATCCGCCGATGCCTTCACCGTATCAAGGGCCCTCTGGGCGGCCCCCTTCGCATCCGCCACTGCCTCCATGGTGGATATGGCCACATCGGCAGCAGCCCTCAAGGCCATCGACTGGCATTCGGCTTCCTCTGCCATACGGGTGGCATTGTCAGCTATCACCACCGCCCTAGCTGTCGATGTCTCTACCGCAGTGGCTCTATGTGATAGCTCAGTGTTTTGGACTAGAAGATCAGCATGCTCATGCCAGAGCGAATCGACCTCGGCCTCAAGGGTCGCCACGTGGTCCGCCTCTAACACATGTTGCACTCGGTGAAGCTGCGGGGCATAACAACCATTGAAGCAACCACTCAGGCTAAGAAGAAATCAACTAAGGAGAGAAAGTACGTACCTCGGCAAGTCGTGACAGAAGGCCAGTGGCCTCTCCTAACATCGGGCCTTGGATTGGCCCGGGGGCTGCGACCACCACGCTAGGGGTCCCCGATCCAGCCCCTAGCTCGAGACCATCCATCGCCATTAGGGAGGGGGGCTAAGCGACCGGAGCTGCTCCCTCCGAGAGATCAATGACCTCTGCCTCGGGCGTCGTGGATTGTGCAACGCTATCCTCGATCGCTGCCTCCTTGGCTAGGGAAGCGACGGCCTCCTCGGCGACCAACCCTTCCGTCGAAGGATTGACCGTCGCCACCACTGATTCCACGGAAGCATCCACACCACTCGGGACCAGGTCCAGTGCCACTTCTGACTCTGCACCAACACCCTCAGGCAACGTAGTACCCAGCACCTCAGCCACCATGGTGCCTGATCCCTCGACCACTGCGATCACGGCCGGTGGAGGCTGGTCCACTGACAGTCCTAGTGGAAGATCCACTCTAGCCACCCTGTAAATCACAACGTACGGGGTCAGCTCAAGGGTAGAAGCAACAATACACACACATGCACAAGCCTTACCTAGACGCAATACGGAAGGTCCTGGCGGCTAGATGCTTCGACGCCTTCATCGAAACAAGGTGGGGGGAGGCTAGCACCGCCTCAGAGATCATGGCATCTCCCTCCTCCTCGGACTCCTCTGTATCAAGGATTAACCGACATCTGCCAATTGCTGGGGCCTCGCCCACCCCAACCTCGGTAGGTTTCGAGCATTTGCTCGTCCCACCGAGTTCGTCCCCCTTCCACTCCTGGAGCAGAAGGGACGGGCTAGCACCCCCTCGGACCGATAGGTGACGGGGCTTGTTGGGGAGCAGGAGCTCCTCTGAAGGGTAGGCACGTCCTGAAGGTGAGCCATTCCCAAAGGACCCTTCCCTGAAGCCGAAGGCCGGGAGCCGGACGCCTCCAGAGGATAAGCGCACCCCGAAGGGGAGCCCTCCCTGAAGGCCCCTCCTCCGGGCCTTGGAGGCTTCGGTGTCATGAGCGAAGGGTATGGTGTCGTCCCTCGGCACCCCGAGGAGCCCAAAGCTTCCACAAGGGCGACCTCCGGAAGTCAGGATCTCCGAGCCAGCCTCCAGGGTACGGGCCGAGGGGCCCCTAGGATCCGGAGGAGGGCCCCCATCTCTCCGAAGGCTGGCTCCTTCGGAGGGTGTCCTTGGGGGACAGACCGTCCCTGTCTGCCGCCCTCGTGGGGGGGCGGTCCAAAAGAGGAAAACAGGTCTCTGGCTAGGGTACCTTTGCGGTCCTCACCTACCCCCCTACCCCAAGGTACAGGGCAGGTGGGGACTGTCCCCGTAGGCTCTACCAACCCGCCTGGTGCGTGTCAGGTGGGCAGTTGGGCTGCCAACTCCCTGACCATGTCAGGGAGTCCGCGGGCCCCCCCTAAGCCCTCTGGAGATCGCGGAGGCTAATCCCGGACTGATGTAGACAGTAGGGTCCGCTTGTCAGTGAGTAACATACATGTACCCTCGCAAGGGTACCATTGTAACCTCCTATTGGCCACGAGCCTATATAAACTGATGCCTTGTCATACAAGGGTAGGTGTTTTCTTTGGGGAAGAACCAACTCCACTATCTTCTCTAACTTCCACTCTCCTTCACGGTTGGAACATACCTTGTCCCAACATTGGCGCCGTCCGTGGGGACCGAAGCAATCAAGCCCAAGGTGGATGCCCGTCACCAAGCCACTTCGTCCTCTCTCCATGGCCCCTCCACGACGAGCGGCGGCCTCCCAGGAGGGCGCCCCAAATGCTGCCCCATTACGCGCCACGCGCTCCACGCGCGCCACTTGCGCACCTTCTCGCCTCCTGGACGTTGAGGCCGACCCCGTCGCATTCCCGATGGTGGCCGGCGTTAGCCCGACAGCCGCAGCTGGGGCGACTACTAAAGTCCTCTCGGCATCGGCGGGCGCGGAGGCCGTTGGTGCCCCCCGCCCTACGGCGCCGGAGGGAGGAAGCACAGCAGCCGCGACAGGGGATGCAGCAAATGCTCGTACCAATGTCGCGGAGGCCGGAGACCGACCCTAGGCGGGCGCTGCCACGTAGGCCCCTGCTTAGGTCACGACGGACCTCATCTTCGCGCTGCAGGCTCAGATGGCAGAGATGCAGAGGGCGCTCGTGGCCCTCCAAGGAGGGACCATGGCCACCGCCGTTGGATGAGCTCAGGAGGGCGCGTCACCCAGCGCCACCGTGGCTCAAGGCAGTGCTGTGGCCCCGTTCGCCTAAGGCCTCGCCGCGTTCGCGCCCACTATCGCCCCTGCTCCCCCCGCGTCCAATGGATAGGAGGGAGCCGGGCCCCCCTCGTGGAGAGGGCTCGCGGCCCCGGGATTCGACTCAGAGTCCCCCCTCGCCCTAGAGCTTCAAACTGAGCCCAACCTGCTCGGGTTTCATCCCCCAAAGTTACCTAAGTACAAGGGGGGACGGATCCAAGGGAGTTTGCTCGCTGCTTCGCCTTAGCCATCGAGATGGCCGGAGGTAACACGGCCACCATGGCCCGTTACTTCCCGTTGGCTCTGGACGACATCGCGTCCCGCTGGTTCTGGGCGCTCCCCCCGGGCTTAGTCCGATCGTGGCTCGAGCTTCGGGACCTCTTCTATAACAACTTTCAAGGGACATACACGGAGCCAGTGACGTCCGGCAGCCTCTTCGCCTGCAAGCAGCAGCCGGGCAAAACGTTAAGGGAGTACTTCAAGCGCTTCACCGCCATCAAGTCCCAGGCGAGGGGATTGACAGACACCGTCATCATCGACGCAGCGCTGCAGGGGCTGCGCGAAGGGACTCCCCTCCACTCTAAGCTTGGGAGAAGCCAACCACGCTCCGTGGAAAAGCTGATGAGCAAGTTCGAGGAGTATGCCCGCTCCGAAGAAGAAACCATCCGGAGGAGGGTGGCGCGGGGCTTAGCTCCGTTTCCCC
>KE371207.1:134380-146977 GCA_000418225.1 Zizania latifolia | reverse complement strand
TCCTTTCTTTTCCTTTAAAGAAAAATTCTATTTTCTTTTTCTTTTATTGAAAATCCTTTTTCCTTTTATTTATTCATAGCTTTTATTACTTTTATATTTTGAAAATTTCAGGCTGTGACAAACTTTTTTTCCAAATTTGCCCATCCCTTGAGTGAATTCGGAGGGAGTGATGAAAACCAAGTAAAAGCCGATCTTGATAAGGACAATGGAAAAAACCTAACCCTCAATGCTTCTTTGGCCGATGCTTCTCCATATTGCGTGAGGAAACAACTGATATGCTCAACCGCTAAAATATTGTCTTGACTAGAAAATTTTGAGAAATTGGGGACTTTGTACCTATTTGGTTACGGCACCTGAGGAGACCATATGATGGGAGGAGGCCACCAAGTCCTCCACAGAGGCAGCGAGGGGATCAGAGGAGTTCACTCGAGCCACCATGGAGGTGCTGCGGGAAGCCTATGAGACAGCCAAGGCTGAAAGATCTCAATACTTGAGTTATATTGAGTTTTGGTGATTCATGACAATGGATGTTGGGACTAACCATTTTTATGAGTTTGTATATTAGGTTAAAGTCCGGCATCAAGAAAAAGGTTAATTGCTCGATCATAAAGATTGGTAGCATTTCAAGTCATATTCAACCGGAAGTTTTGATCAAAGGTCTTTGGGTCAATTTTCATTGAATTTAACGAAAGAAGATCATTGATTGATGGATCTCAAACAACATGACAATGGAAATTATTTATGGAAGCTTGTTAATTGTATATTGATGAATATGATAAATTCAAACTAAAATTGATGATTAACAAGAAGCTAAGCATCATGAATAACAAAGCGATTTATGCCATTGATTATATGTTGAGGATCAAGTGGAATATCAATTATAAAGATGGTTCATAGCTTGCTATGTATATATTGATGGACATGAGAAATACAAGCTAAAGTTGACGATTGACAAGAACTTGAGTATCATGAAGCGTAAAATGATTTATATCATTGATTAATGAGAATCAAGTGAACTTATTGAAGATGTATGATATGGAGTGGTTTTCTATGACAAGACGGTGAAGGGCAAGTGATAATCGGCTATGAGAGACCATGCAAGGGTGAAGGTCAAGCAGAAGCTTAGCGTCGAAGGACCACACTACAACAAAACATTCCTACGGAGACATCTTATTTATCGAATAGAGATATTTTGTTTCGTCTTCCATATAGAACTGAGATGCTTTTACAAAGCGTCAAAAGAACGTCTCCGTATGGACCGTCTCAAAATTATGGAGATACTTTCAAAAGCATACCTATGCTATTTAAGACGTTGTTAGAGGCATAAAATTTGCGTCTCTACAAACATAGAGACATTTTTATAAAACAACATGTATAGCGTCTTAATTAAATCTCTGCATATTCTACGCTGCTAGAGATCGAACTCACAACTTGAGTTTCATTGGAAATGAGCTTATCCACTAGGCCACGAAGTTTTCATGGCAATTTTTGGAGTCTATCCAATATAAACCACAGAGGGGGTGCAGCCATAGGGCGTCGACCCAACCAACTTCTGATTTAAATATTTATTTTTTCTGTCTAAATAATTATAATAGTATTTCTTATGGAACAATAACTATGATGTCTGTTTTTAAATTAGTCTAAATGATTCAAATATTATTTGATAATGACGATAAGAAAGTGTCTATTTTTCTAGATGAGCCTAAATTATTTACATTTTTCCTGAGGAAGCATAAATGATTTACATATATTTTTTCCATTCAAATAATTAATATTATTTGGAATTTGGATGACAGTGACATGCATATAATAAGCAAATGTTTCAAAACTCATCTCTACGGATGAGACATACCAAAACATATCAATATTCATCTTTAAATAATTTAATCTTGTGCTAACCTATAAAGCGTCTCAAACAACGTCTTCAATCTATAAAGCGTCTCAAACAACGTCTTCAACCTACAAAGCTTTGCGCCGAGGAACCATGTAAGCCCATAAGATACTATGGGTAATCCGCATCACTTATTCAAAGAATGCAACAAGTGATAAATAGAAGAGCAAGTTTGGACTTTATGTCTTAAAGGATGTCGAGTGGCTTGAATATATGGAAGCATCCACACTTCATATATTGACCTACACCAAGCCAAAATTCAAAGTAAACATTGCTCAAGGCAAAGGTATAAATGTTTTAGGACTAACATGTTCAACTAGTTTTATGTAGATGAATAGTCCCAATGATAAAATGGTTTTAACTTTGTCGTCTCTCAAAAGTGAAGAAACAAAATGATGTGAGGGTGTTCCTATTATTATAAATTTTTTATATCTACATTTGAGTATAGGAATGTCATACTATTAAGAGGGATATAAAGTTGATGTGCTTGTATATGTCTTGGTGCTCAAAGTGATATATCCCATTGCTATCTTGAAATAAACCAAAGACAACCATTTCTTCTTGGGGTTTTAAGCCTTGTTCTTTGTTGGATTGAATAGCCCTTTGAATAAGATTTTCAAAATGTCCAAGATCACCAAAAACAGACTTCGGAGTCAAAAGTTATGACCTTTTTCTGGACAGCTCTTAGGAATTTCGGGTGATCCGGGTGGAACCAGATCATCCGGGATCTCCAGGCCCAGAACCTCTAGACTTAACCAGATGTTCTGAGATTTTCGTTCTGTTTTAGCCTGGAACCTCCAGACTGAACCGGATGTTCCGAGAATATCGTTCTGTTTCGGTCCGGAACCTCCAAAAAGGTCCGGATGGTCCGGTTTCGCTGCAACTTTTGCCCCCAACGGCTAGCCCAATGGTGAGGGCTATATAAACCCCTCTTCCTCTCTTTTGAGAGAGAGCTCAACACCCCCATTTCTCTCAAGATTCAAAAACTTCTAGGTTTCATCCCACTCCACATTTGGCTGGATCTAGTGAAGATTAGTGAGTTGGGTTGAGACATTTGTGAGAAAGAGTGGGTGAGATTCATTCCAATCTTTGAGCACTTCAGTTCATAGCAAGCAAATCAAATTTGTGTTTGTTACTCTTGGAGATTGAGATCTCCTAGATGGCTAGGCGTCGATCCATGAGCACCTAAAGAATTGTAGGTGACCAGACAAGTTTGTACAAGTCTTCGTCTCGGCTTCAAAGAGGTAACCTAGTGGAAAACCAAGGCCACGGTGGGCGCTTGGTGAGGAAAAGGTTGAAAGAGACCCGTCCTTTTGGGGCCCTTCAATGGAGACGTAGGATCAGTGGATCTGAACTTCAGGAAACAAATCAAGTGTCTCATTGTTCATTTACTTGTTCTTCATGTTCATGAGCTAGGTTATCATATTCATATGTGTTTTAGCCTGGTGTATGTTCTTGTACTTGTTTGATTGCAATTGATGAATGTGATAGCTTCATAATACCTATTAGATCTTGCAAGAATAATTGATTTGAACTAGAACTCATTAGGGGCTCCTAAATCTAAAGTTTATCGGTTAATTATGCTTATTGCTTGTTTTAGCTCGATCTCTAAATCTACCCAATGGTTGTAGTTTTCCTTGCATAGATATACTCCTAACAACTTGTGCTTACTTTCTATTCTTATAGAATTGCTATAAAAATTCTTGAAGGATCGACTTTGTTTATTTCTTGTTGTTCCCGTAATATCCGGTTGGAATTGAAAGTTTCGGACTCCCGAATCTTCCGACTCAACCTGGAACATCCGGACCCCGGATATTTTGGAATAAACCGGATATTCCGAGAGCTTTAACCTTTCTTGTGGAAGAATTTTTCAGGAACGCCTATACACCCCCCGTCTAGGCGACATCAGTGTCCTTTCAAAGGTAGCGATGCGGAATGCTGCTGCCAAACCTGGCCCCATAGGTCCTTCTACCTGACTGCCTTGCTCCTGGCCCCTCTTTTTCTGGATTCAGATGTTGACTTCTGTTGACGCAAAAATTATATAGGGATCTTAGCACCTTCACACTCGGAGGCCTAGGAGAGTTTGCTTAGCTCCAGTGTAGGTCCTAAAAACCTAGAGATGTACAGAGAATGCTAGTTAATTTGACCTACAATTGACAAGAACACAAACGTGAGTTGTTCTAACGCTATCGACAATGGCCCATCGACATCGACCCCGATAGCTCATATATAAGCTATGATGCATCATGTAAATATACTGGACAGTCAGTATCAAGTCCATTTAAAGTTATCATCAACAGATCTTACCAATTGGCTAACAAAATAAACTCAACATGTCAATCTCTATGGTTCGAACTCAACGGATGCAGCACAAAGACATCATGCTAAGAGAACCATGAATAAAACTTAATCTGATTGACAAGATAACTGATAACTTATCAGCTAAAACTCTGATGTACGTTGGACTAGTGGATCAAATTAGTGCATCTCGTATACCTCTTGCCAGTGCAATGGATCAGACCCAACCTAGACAGCATCATACTAGCAATTGGCATATGATCTAATCTAAAACAACCTACTAGATTAGCGTGATTGGTGAACACATCGATCCGAACCATGATGCATAGCATGAAAATAAGAATCAATGTATTACACTGATAACTAGCAAACATACTCAATCTAATCATAGTACTAGACCCAACCGAGAAAGCCATGAATAGACCAATCAGTTTACCAAGAAGGCTATCCCCGACATGATCAGAGATCAGACCTAACCGATGCAGCCTGATCCCATACGGGGAATCGCCCTAATGCTACATACCTAAAAGTTGGCGATACACCAATAGTTGATTGGTTGGTTGTGTGAATGTTTTACAATAGCCCCGGGCCTACCTATTTATAGCCAGGGAAAATAGCTAATCCATGTTTGACACATAATCTAAACTTACTTTATTATCTAATAATTAAAGATAAATTCTTTGCCAAGCCTGAGCCCACATCTCGTGCGTCTCGACTTTGCCTGTTGAACTTCTTCCGATGACCCATCGGCCCAGCCTCGTGGCTTGACAATCATATGGCATGTTGGCCCAATTTCTGGTATCAACAACTTCTTTTTCTTCTTCATGCATAGCGTCGCGCTTGTGCCAAGGCTCGGATTGCCAAGCTCAAGGCCGGAGTGGTGACTTTGAGGGTAATTGGGTCGAGTACGCTCTATGGTCGATCGCCTTCATAGAGGTGAGGAAGAGTTCGTTCTAAGTGGTTACACTGATGTAAGCTTCTAAACCGACAAGGATGATTACAGATCATAATCTGGATTCGTTTTCTGCCTTAACGGTGGAGCGGTGAGCTAGAAGAGTTCCAAGCAAGAGATAGTAGCTGACTCTATAGTAGAAGCCATGTACATAGCTGCTTCGGAAGCTGCTAAGGAGGCTGTTTGGATCAACAAATTTGTCTTTGAGCTTGGTATCAATCCTAGCGCTTCTAGTACGATAGACCTCTATTATGATAATAGTGGAGCTATGGCACAAGACATGGAGCCTAGATTACATCAGAAGTCCAAACACATACTTTTGCGATATCATCTGATCCATGAGATAGTGGATAGGGAAGATGTAAAGATATGCAAAATGTAAACAGATCTAAATGTTGTAGATCCGTTAACAAAGCCTCTCTCATAGCAAAAGCGTGAGATGCACACTAGGTCTATGGGTATTAGATACTTACATGGTTGACTCTAGTGCAAGTGGGAGATTGTTAGTATTATGCCCTTAGAGTCAACATGGAGATGTTGTACGAGGCATACTATGTTTATGAAACACTGCACTATTCCTTGAAATAGATTGTCATTATAGATCAACAAATATGTGATTTGTTCATGAGACTCATAATGTGACTATTTCTGAATTATCCCTGATCAGTTTTAAGTCATATATAGAATAGATATGACTGAGATCAGCATGTGTATTGATTGATGACCATGTCTCATGGATCATGGGTATAGAGATACTAACTTAATAGCATAGACGTATGTTAGAGAATATATGTTGGATAGACCCGCTATGAGGCACCATTGAGATTCCATGTGTCATCAGTTGGTCTCAGTAGTGTTTATGTAAAGTCCTTATACCAAACGCCATTCCATAACTGGATAGTTATAAAAGTAGTCACCGAGTCTGTCATATAACATGTAGTGGGATGTGAGTGATTAAGATGGGATTTGCCCCTCCTTAAAGAGAGAGATATCTCTAGGCCCCTCGATGTACTAGATTATGGAAGTGCATGGACATACCGATGTAATTAAGAAGTTAATCACAAGTTATAATCTAATACGGAGATCGAGAGAGGGATCGGGCTATTGGTAGGATGGCACAAATCTCACCTTATGCTTGATCAATATCGTGAGGCAAAGGGACATGTACATGAGATATATTATAAGATTTAGCCGATATGATCTTTACGTATACTTGCGTTAATATGCTTTGCTAGAGGCCGCTATTAACGGAGTATGGAAAGGAATTTCCATATATTAACCAAGCTATATGTGAACCTACAAGGTCACACACTTAATCGGTTGGAACATTAGATTCGAATAGGATTCGAATTGGTCTCAGTTTGGATAGAGATCCAAATAGATCAGATGGAGATCCAAGTAGAGTCTTGGTTGGGCCTGATAGGTCCCAAGCTAGGATGTCTATAAATATGGAGGTGCAGGGCGGAGAAAAGCAAAGTTATTCTTATGCCTTCTTCGCATGTTGATGTGTTTCTCATGCTAAGTTGTTAGCCACCGAGAGCAAATCCTATCCGCCATCTCTCGAGCTCGACCACCTCGCCGACCGTCTGGGTGCTAGTACACCACTAGCAGGCATTCCATCCCTAGATGTGTGGATACCAATAGAGGAGTTACTTTACTGCTTCGCTGACCTACATCGGCATCGGCGTCGCTGATCAGATCGGCAGCATCATCGGCTTGAAGGAGCAGAAGTCCTCGGAAGTTCCCGACCTCAGGCGAAGGCTTCCCGAGGACGTTGACCAGCTTCTCGAGGACATCGATCGGCTTCTCAACCTCTTTGGCACGCTCGAGTTGGACCGGTTCGCTACTCTAACTCTCCTTCCGCCGCACTGGATAGTTATAAAAGTAGTCATCAGGTCTGCTATGAAACATATAGTAGAATGTGAGTGATCAAGATGGAATTTGCCCCTCCTCACGGGAGAGATATCTTTAGGCCCCTCAATGTAATGGATTATGGAAGTGGATGGCCATGCTGATGTGATTAAAGAGTTAATCACATGTTATAATCTAATATAAAGATCGAGAGAGAATCGATCTATTGATAGAATGGCACAAATTTCACCTTGTGCTCGATCGATATCATGAGGCAAAGGGACATGTATATGAGATACATTACAAGATTTAGCCGATATGATTTTTATGTATACTTGGGTTAATATGCTTTACTAGAGGCCGCTATTAACTGAGTATTGGAAAGGAGTTTCCATATGTTAACCAAGCTTTACGTGAACCTACAAGGTCACACACTTAACGGGTTAGAATATTGGATTTGAATAGGATTCGAATTGGGCTCAATTTGGATAGATATCTAAACGGTTTGGATAGAGATCCAAATAGATCGGATGCGGATCCGAGTAGAGTCCTGGTTGGGACTAAGAGGGCCCAAGCTAGGATGTCTATATATACGAGGGTGAAAGGCATAGGGAAAAAAGTGTCTTCTATGCGTTGGTGCGTGCTAATCTGTTAGCCACTACAAAACCCTAGTCATCGTCTCTCTCGAGCCCTACCGTCTCGCCTATCGCCCGGGTGCTAGTACACCATCGGCTA
The DNA here is from genome assembly GCA_000418225.1 of Zizania latifolia. NCBI lineage: Eukaryota > Viridiplantae > Streptophyta > Magnoliopsida > Poales > Poaceae > Zizania > Zizania latifolia. The sequence continues at coordinate 139,250 of KE371207.1, read as the reverse complement.
GCATTCCCACTCTGGATGTGCAGATACCAGTAGAGGCGTTGCTATTCTGCTTCACTCATTGGCGTTGGCATCGCTGATTGGATCAGCGTTGTTATCGCCTCCCAGGAAATCGGTCGAGGAACCCTTTTCGGGCGAAGGCTTCCCTAGGACATCATCAACTATTTGTCGATGACCCTGATCGGCTAGGACATCATTGGCTACTTCTCGAGTACCCTGATCGGCTGCCTCGAGATGACATCAATCGGCTTTTCGAGGATGATCATCGGCTTCTCGACCACACCGGCACGCTTGAGTTGGATCGGATCGCTACTCCAACTCTCCTTCCACTGCACTATGTGCCTGAGGTAATGATCTATGGTCCCTCTCTATCAAGGCTCCCTAGTGTGTATGGTAGGAAGAGTTTTGTTTTTGGCTAGTGTAGCCTCCATATTCCCCAACAAACATCTATAAAAGTAGAAGTAGATGATTAGACTAAGTTTTCTTTTAAAAGCTTGTCTTTATGAATGAAATCCTCCTTTTCCTTTGACTTAGAAATTTTTATGCACCAAAGTTGTTGGTTCCTAGAGAAACCTTAAGGTACCATATAGTGCTCAGTATAGAGATCTAATGCCATGTGCACGCCTATCGACATTAGGCATTATAAGTTCTTGAGAACTTCCAAACTCTAGATTTTAGTTAAGTCCTTTGCAAAAGCTATGATCGGGTTCCGAGCCCTAGGTATAGCCATATAGTCTTAGGTGCAGCGATCTAATGCCACGTACACGTGAACCCGACACTAGGCATCATGAGTTCTCGAGACCTTCGAAGCTTCAACAAAGTTGAGGCTAAGGACTCGAGCCCTTGAGGATCTCAGCAATTGGTCGAGTGCTGAGAAGGGCGCTGTTGCCAGCTCTTTTTCACCCACATGGCTGCTAGCACCAAACCTAGAGCTGCTTCATAGGGGCACAACTGGTAGGCTAGGCATATGACATTTTGCATCAATTCAAGGGGGGTCGAGCCTTGCTGGTCGATGATGAAAAAGATAATACAAAGTGTATAAAATAAAGTTCAGCTTTATTTATCTAAGGACAAGGGTACAAGAGTATATAACTAAACGGTTAAAAACTTGGGATCGGCGAAGCTCGAGATTCTTGTCAAAAATGTGTTGCCGAATAAGGTCTCAACAAAGGATTGGTCTTAGGGTAGATCTTAAGGCACCGGCGCCGGTGCTCTTATGACCCTGGGCTATCATTCACCTCACGTTATGGTGCTCTTATAGGACTTCTTGCACCATACTTGTTTACGGGCTTCCTAGCATTGTTGCTGGATTTACCATGAGGTGTTGCTCTGTCTTACCTTTCCTGACCGTTTGAGTTGTCAGGCGGCCTCTTGGAGGGTTGAGCTTGCTTTCTGGAGACCTGGAGTCTGTGGCATCGAGGTGAGGGTCTCTTGGATCAAATTGATCTCAGAGAAAGGATCCTGAGGAGCTCTGTCATGCCTAGTGTTGGCTCGGTGGACCTCAAAATAGAGCCAGGTCGACTGGGAACTCCAAAAGCTTCTGCCTCGGCATCCTATCGACCTGGTGCACTAGCTAGAGCTGGCTTTGAACATCGTGGGGCTCTCATCGATCACTTCAGCGCGTGGCCGAGTGAGCTGACCGACGAGCCGACCTCCCGCGTGCTCGAGGAAATCTTCCCAAGCTCGAGAGGGAGAGCCTCGATGATGTAGGTCTTCCGGGAGACCCGTGAAGAGCTGGATCACCTGATTAGTGACCCGCCCGGTGAGCTAATCCATCACCATCCCCAAGATGGTATTGGTCAGGCGCTCAGTGACCCTATCCGTCTTTTGAGCGGTAAAGGGGTCGAGGACTTGGCGTGGAGATTGGGATGCAGCTAGGGCTGAGTCAAAGGGGACCATCCTTCTAGTCGAGTTGGGGATATACATAGTGTCACCAAGGATGAACGTCATCCTTGGCCTGGCAGAAAGGTGGTGTGGAGATGCCATTAGGATCTGACAAGAGTTGCCACTACCCCGTACCTAGCGTGCCAACTGTCGATGAATTGTCGAGCAGTCCACCCAAGGGGGTACCCGAGGTGGTGAATAGAGAGCTAGGGAAGCATGACATTCTTGAACCTAATGGTCAACTCTAAACAACAAGAGCCAAGATTTATACTAGTTCAAGCCTCCTGAGGGATAATAGCCCTACATCTAGTGTTTTGGTGAATTATGTTATGTCTAAGCTTACAAAGCTCTGAGCTTAAGCGATAAAAGCATAAAATCATGACTCTGGGGTGCCTCACCCCCTTATATAGTCAAGGGGCGAGTCCAACAACCCAAGACTCTATCCCATGTAGGTTTCCCTCATTTTTGGGATTAAATACCAAACCCGGGTCCTTATTCCTTAATTACAAGGATTCTAGCCACCGCTGCCACCCCCTCCTCTCCCCTTGCCGCCTTCGGAGCTCTCCGCTGGGACTTTCATGAGGTTGCGTGGAAGGCAGCGGTGGGGTCTTTTCTCCCTATTTGAGTCGATGAGCGGCAGATTTGTGGAGTCCCATCGTGCACTTCTTCTCTTTCCATCACCTTCACGCTGCTGGTCTCGCTGTTTCGGTGGAGGGCATCATCGTTCTGGGGCAGGCGCTGCTCTGGTGAAGGTGGTCGCTGTGGCTGGCCGGTGGCGTCCTTGTCTCATGGTAGGGCTTGGTCATGTGCCCATGCTAGTGGAGGGCGTCTTTGCTCTAGGGCAGGCGCTGCTCTAGTAGAGGGAGTTGCTGTGGTCTGCCGACGACGCGCTGGTCATGTGGAAGGGCTTGGTCTTGAGCACGTGCCAGTGGAGGGAATCTTCAATCAAGGGCATACGCTGCTCAGGTGGGGGGTCACTGCGGCTGGCTGGACGCGCGCTTGGTCTCATGGAAGGGCTTGGTCCCGGTGTGACGTGCACGGTGACGTTGTCAGGTAGGCAGCGGTCTAGGTGGCGGTGCTTAGTAGTGCATTGGCTGGCTGGTGCCCATGCCGGCCATCTAGTTCTGTGGTGGCCTGGCATGTCAGGGGCCATCGGCGGTGCGTGGCGGCTAGGCGAAGGCGAGGCGGCGCTGCCTTGTGGTGGAGCGGCAGGGCGAATGCTGCGAGGCCTTAGGCGTTGGCGCGGGAGTTGCTTCTATTTTGGGTGAGCCTTCTCGTCACCCATGGTGCAAGCGGTGGCCCTCAGTGATGGTTGGGTTTAGATCTGCCTTCGCGGTGGTTTGCTTGAGGTCATTGTTCTCCCGCTGTGCGAGATCTGTGGTCGGGTGGAACTGGCGGTGGCCAGTTCATTTCCTCGTTTGTTGTCTTTGGCCGACTCAGTTTGGTTCATCTGGTAGTGTCTTAGTAGTGCGGTGGTCGTCTCTTCGTGTTTCCTCTCCTCCCTCCCCTTGAAGCTCCTTCCCTTCATTGGCCATATTCCTTCTCGGTCGTGGGATGCTCCTTGGGTATGGTGGTAGATGGGTTTAGGAGTTGTGTTTTTTGCCTGCTATTGTTACAGTCGTGTGGGAGTAGTGCCAATGGTGGGGCACTACCCTCGTTGGGGATGGTAGGGGTGCAAGGTCCTTGTGCTCGTTCCAGGCCTTCAGGTGTTGAGGTGCTGGTGTGGTAGGTCGCTTGCTGGCTTTGGTTGTTTTGGGTGTTTGGGCAGCTGGGGAGCATCTTCTGGTTTTCTAGAGGAAGCTAGAGGTGAAAGCCTAGCCCAGTCTTCTTGGGCCAACACTGATGATGTTTTTAACCGCCATGTTCCACTTTTAGGGTTTTGTCGAGTAGCCTTCCTCTCCTTCCTAGCAAGACTATTCGGTGAAAACTTTGCCTAAGTCTCTTAGGCAGACGATGGCGGCGTTTTAGCGTTATGACCTCCCTAGAGGCGTCGTCTTGTAGGTCTTGTTGCTTGTTTTTATCGCTCTCTTCTCTCTTCTTAGTGCAGCTATCTTAGTGAGTGTTGGTGTCTCTCCTGCTTGCATTGGTCGGTCTCTCCTAGGGTAGCTAACTTAATGCTAGTGCTAACTAGGATTAGGGGTTAGTGCTGCTGGTTCTTGTTGGAGTGTTTTTATTTTTTTTCTGATTACAGTCTTCTAGAGTTGTGATCTTGTATTTTCTTCTATTTTAATACAAATCTCCACACTATTTTGTGTGGATTGTTAAAAAAAGGAAAAAGTCTAAATTACACCCTCGAAGTAACGCTGAAGTTTGAATAACCCCCTAAAGAATTTTACCGTCTGAAAAGCACCAATGGTATTGAAAAACAGTTCAATTTACACCTTTGAAAGGTGGTTTTGGTGATGTAGCAAAACTGCGGGCGGTTTTGCTGATGTGGCGGCTGACGTGGCGCTCCTGACGTGGCAAAACAGTGCTGAAACCTTTAAAAATTCATAACTAATTCATTTTAACTCCAAATTTAACCATTCAAATTGCATAATTTTCTAGAAAATGAGCTCTACACAATAAAAATACTTTTTAAATAAAAATTGTCAAAAAATATTCTTAACAGTATAATTTTTAAAATACTTTCTAAATAAAAATTGTCAAAAATATTATTTAAAAAATATTTATCATTTTTTATAATTAAATTTATTTATTTGAACCCTTAAATAATTGTTATAAACTCATTTTCACATTCACATATTGCACTCAATTACATCACGGATTGTTTCAATGGGGTGGGAAATCCGACTACCACCATTCTACTCGCATTGCCTTTGTGGAGTTTGTGATGGTTAGTATGCCTTTCCTGTTCTATATTTGTCTAAAATTGCTGCATTACACATATCTATCAAAGTTTTAGGTTGCTAGTGGGTGACAACACACATAGGACTCTGCTCACAACTTCACATGGCAAAAAATGTGCACCACAAATTTGTTTTCTGGG